>LPNX010227102.1:47123-133387 GCA_001517045.1 Pseudotsuga menziesii | reverse complement strand
AGACCAGTCACCATATTGTCTTTACATAGTTGTTGCAATGAGCGATAATTTAAGGGACCAAATCGCTCATGCCAAAGTTTGCTCAAGTTATCACTATGAGAAACAAAAACTGAAGGAAAAGGTGATGACCCAAAGTTGTTAAATTTGTACAACCTGGTAATATCATCAACAGTTCCAGTAGCAAGGATATTTTGAGGATTTTTAAAATACTTGATTACAACTTGGTGAGGTGTAAATGTCACAGTTTTACCTTCACCTGAATGATTAATTTGATAGACTGATAACAAATTGCAGAAAATTTTTGGAACACATAGTACATCACTGAAATGACCATTTTCTATTGGAACTGTTCCAGATCCTACAACACTTAGAGATCTATCATCACCAACAAATATTTGTTTGGTGTTACATTCATGCATAGTAGAAAAGATGGCTTTATCCTTAGCCATATGATAAGATGCTCCAGAATCAATGAGCCATTCAATTGAAGTAGAAGAAGAAGATGCAGTATAAGAGTAACCAGAAGCACAAAGTGCATGTCCATGAGAGGTAGATTCTGAAGACGAATATAGGTTGATGTGGTGCTTCTTCATTGTTTCTTCCAGGGCTGCCATCTTCTTAAAACACTTAGATTCATCATGATTATCTTTCCCACAAAAATTGCAATGACGCTCAGTCTTCTTTCCTTTTTGCTTGGACCCTTTGTCATTTTTTGAAGAAGGATCTGACTGAGAGGGTTTGGGACCCTTGTTGTTTGGCTTATTATTGCGAAAATTTTGTTTCTTGGGAGGCTTGGACTTTTCTTTCTGTTGGGACAATAAGGCTTTCCCAAATGTATCTGCATTGTCAGTTATTCCAAGATGAATGAGATTATCTTGCTCTCTAATTAAGGAATCACAAAATGATTCAAGGCTAGGCTCTTGATAGCTAGCTGCAGTCAAGGATTCTTTCGAGTAGAATGTAGATACAAAAATAGAATATGCAGGTCCAAGTTTTGAAAGAATATGATAAATACATTATTTGTCTTTTTTCTTAATCTTGCATTCTGCACATAATAGTCTAAGATTTTTATACTTAGATAAATAGTCTTGAATGCATGAAAAATAATTTGGATTCAAGGAAAGCAACTCATTCTCAAGTTGATGACCCCGAATTTCATTGTGTTTACCAAACACAGATTCCAACTTTTCCCAAGCGAGATTAGGTTTATCAATTCTAGATATGTGGAATCGCAAATCAGCAGATATTAACATCCCAATCAATCCACGAGCTTCATCACATATATTTTCCCATTTAATTGTCTTATCATCATCAGTGGGTTCTGTTTCTTTCCCTAAGGTTATCCTAAAAAGTCCCCTACTTCGCAGAACATCCTCCATACAAGATTTCCATGAGAAATAGTTAGAAATTGTAAGTATAATATCACAAGGGGTGGCCATACTATAAACTAATGGCTATAAGAATAGAAAATAAATGTCTGGATGCAAAGAGCTCAAAAAAATATGCGGTTTTAAAAAAAATTGCAATTAAAACTGATTCTGGATGATGAAGTTATGCTTGATCAAATAAAATGTTGAAGATGTCCCCAATAGTGACGTGGTAGATATTAACTTGACCAACTAAAAAAAGAATCCCCCACTTCCCAAGATCAACCTTTGACAATCACTTTTACAATAAAGTTGCTTTGAAGTGAATCACTTTTGTAGAATAAGTGATGTTCACTTTTACAATAAAGTTGCTTTGAAGTGAATCACTTTTGTAGAATAAGTGATGTTCACTTTTACAATAATGTGACTTTTAAATAGTGCGGCAATAAACTAAAAGACTAAAGTGACTCACTTTTATTTTATTTTATTTATGTGAGATGCACTTTTACAATAAAACAACTTGAAAATAGAAATTGTATGCACTAAAAAGTAGCTTAATAAGACTTGAATTCAAGACCTATTAAGGAATAAAGCAACTTGCGACCAAGTAAGCTAAGTTTAAAAGGTACGTAAAAGAATGAAAAGAGGAAGAGGCCTTTTTTTTTTTACTCTTCTCTCTCATTCTCTGTGCTTGCCTTTTTTTTCCTGCAAATCACAAAAAAAAAACGAAAAACAAAAACAAAAAAAACTTTTTCCACACAATGGGGTTAGATCTTGGTTAGCTTACCCAGAAAGTGTATGTTTTCAAGTTTTCTTGTTGTTTCTGATTTGCCGTGATCACACAAGGTGCACGGCAAAGAGCATACATAGCCAAGAAGACAAGAAAAAACATTTCCCTTACTGTTTCTGATTCGCCGTGATTGCGCAAGGTGCATGGCAAAGAGCATACGTGGTCAAGGAAGGAAACAGTCTGAGACTAAAACAAAAGGATCTAATAATTAAACTGATAAGATATGAGAGATTTAAAAAAAACAAATCCGTCACTGTAACATTATACCTTCAAATTTGTTGAAATGGGTGTTTCTCTAACAAACAGAAACAGTTTTCGATGAAATGAAAACTATTTCCCAATAGAAACGGTGCTCCAGACGCAATGGAATAGCTCCCACAAGCCAAAAAATGCATAAAAAATCCAGAACCAGAAACCCTTTCAAAGTTTCGGCAACACCGGTTCCAAATCTAGATCAAAACTGAAATCGGCTCTTCATAAAAGCTCGGATACCATGTTCGGGTACATAGGGTACTCCCAAAAGACCGAACACCTTGAGAAACCGCTTCACACAAATAGATCACAGATCAACACACCGATGTTTGTCACGTGGTTAAAACCCTCGAGAGGGAAATAGTCCATGGCCCCAACCAAATAGCTACTTGGAGCAATTTATTATGCAAAAGAAAGAAATTTACATGAGCTTCTCATAATGGATCAACTAGCCAAGGACCCTCTATGCTCTTTAAATAGAGATCATAAAACAATCGGGTGTTAAGCCATGAATCAATGGTAGGTATGATCTAAGAGAAGTTGAATCGTCAGATCACTCTAATGTCTAGAACATATCGTGACCGTTGGATTAGAATATTTACAAATGCATACTAATGCATACAAAAGAAACACACTTTTACCTAGTGGATATATTACACAAGTTGATATTAACTAACTCCTAAGTGTCTAAATATCCTCACAAATTTTTCTTTTCACCTATCTATAACTGTATGACTAAACTTTCTTATCTTATAGTTGGAAACCACTGAATTTTCTTGTATGGCTTGCGGACACGCCATATCTCTGGTTTGGAGGGGGAATATTAGACTGTCTGTCCCTTTATAAAAATGACAATTTATTTCTTTAAAAATTAGGGAAGTACAATAATAATAAAAGATCAAAGTAATTGTGTTTATGTGATCTCCTTGAAGGTTTGAAGCTTAGAAAAATTTTATGATTACCAATAGTCTGATCTGATCAAGCAAAACTTATTTTCTTACAGGAAATTCATATGAAGGATTATACGAAGAATCATACGAAGGATCATATGAAGAGTTGAATAACGGACTGAATGAAAAGCGAAACGATGTTTTGAATATGCACGATGATATTTTTCGTATGATTAAAATTAGCTTAGTCATATCATCATTATTAAAAATCATATCCATAAGGGTACTTTTTACTAAATTTTGACTTATGACTTGGTATGATATTGATCTAATATGGTTTTATTTTATCCTCATTTAGGCTTGAAAAGACCTTAGGCTACTTTCTAATCATTATTTTTTTGTCATCATCTTATCTCATTCCTCCATTCGCACATATCAACTAGACAATCAATTTCCTCATGAAACTTAGGGATATGGTCTTGAATATGGTCATATGTTTGCATTAAAGTCTAATGTTCAACCTGTCCAAAGTTCACTTTGGACAGGGTTGAACTAATTAAAACCTTATGAACTCTCATTTTGAAGCACACATTTTAAGGGTTGTCATGATGGCATGGTCATCTGAATACGCCAAGCTGGCTGCATGATCATTTGATCGCCTGAATGTGGAATGCTTTAAATATGATACGAATCCTTTCTATTCTTCTCTATGACCGTTACTGCTGTAAAAGCCTACAACCAACTTTTCCCCATATTTCTCGTAGAGCCCTATTTCATCACCTTGGCTTCACCGTGCCAAACCATTTTGAACCAGAGAGTTATCAGGACCTCTTCTAGATACCTGAATTTAGACATTGTCGTGAAATCTTCTTTTGCGCAGACTAAAACCCTTTTTTACACCAGTTGCAGGGTTTTGACAAGGAAATTTCATTACTATTTTCAATGGGATTTTATGGGAGAGAAACGAGGGTCATCCAATTAGTTTTTCAAGTCACTGAGGAGTCAATAGCCCGGGCCACCAAGCTTCCTCGAGAGGGAGAACATTGGAACAAGCATTGGTTTGTCCCTAGAGCGTCGCACAATTTCGCATTGAAACCTGAATGTCGTCATGTATCAGGAAGTAAAGGCTATCATCACAATTGGATCAAACTAGAATATCTCAATCCATTGACAGTTATTATCCACCTAGTCACCTACGAAGGTAAGTGCAGCATTTTTAAATATTGTCATCTGCATCTATTGGCTCACGTTGTGGATCAGAAATACCTGAATTTCCCATTTTTATTTATGTGAAGTCTCGAAAAGATGTCTAATTTGGTTTGAAATAACACCCTCCATCCCAAAAACATCATATACCACCATAGCATCATAAAACTTCTCATCCTCGATTAGCTTAAAGAACAAAACTAGACATGGGATACTTTCGTTTTCAAGGTCCTTAACCCTCATTTGAATATTTGCAAGCGCCCTCAATATTCTCATGGCCAAGAGTCTAGTCCTTCCCCATAAACAGGGAGGAAAAACCCTAACATAGTTCATCTAGATGCTGGTGTATCAGAGGCAAGCCCATCTACACGGTCTTCCTGTGTTGTTCATGTTGAATTAATACCTATGTCACGACCCTATACTAGGAAATGGAAGGTGGAATTTGCATAGACCAGTCATCAGCCCCGTGTCTAGCCCTTGGTACAGTCAAGCGTCCTTCCTGACATACAGAGATACCATCCAGAGAGTCCAGCTGAAACACATATGCCTGACCCAGATTCACCTTTATATACATTGGCCAATATTTCAGTCGATTTGCTTAATGACGCTACTCATGAAAATATTCTACCCCTGTTTGAAATGTAAACCATGATAGTCAAGTTCCAGATGCCAAGCCTGAAGTGGCGACTGAAGAAGAGAACCCTCTACAGGATTGCAACCAGTCCCCAGAACTCTGTCAACCACAGCACCCAACAATAGAACAGCTAACCTCTGAGTTGACATAGACAACAAAACAGAATGAAGTACATGTCAAATTAATGTCAGAGCTGCGAGAAGAAAATAAACTATTACGGCTACAGATTAAGGCTATGGAATATCTTAATAATACTGTCAGTACATCACAAAGGGATCAGTACGCAAGGCGTGCCCTCTTGAAGGCACAATCTAAAAAGATAAAATATAATTCATCTGCTTCAAGGTGGAAGGCAGCTGCTAGTACAGCTCTGCCTTCTTCCCAATGATATCTCTTACCTTGTACCAGTGGGACCTGGCATCCTTTTGGTTGGTGGTATGTTGAGCCCCATTTTGTTACCCTTTTTGAGCTAAAAACCCTATGTATTAACGAATATTTTGTTGCCATTTTGGCGTCTTTGCATCATACGGATTACCATTCAGCTCAGGTATGACTTGATTTTGGATTTATTTTAGATTGATTTATTCTTGGTTATTTTACTGTTTTAATGAGTGAATTTGATGATTTATTGATGTAATTGCTAGTAGATATATTCTTAACTACAGAACATACCTTTTGGGGAAAGTTTACACATAGACGCACATTCGGCTAGATATGTGCATGGCATATCCAGCTCGTCATATAGCTCACCGAACCAACCGCGCATTCAAACTGATTGATTCTACAGCATTTAAGCATGGAGTGAGTTGGAAACCGCTGACTGTCCACATGTTGAAATGTTAGCAGGGGCCTCATTCTGGAATATTTCCACCATATATCACAATTCTAGTAAAAGGGAGCCACTTCACGATGATGGAAACCAACTCGCAACGAGGAAGGAGAGTGACTGTGTGTTGGCGTTAAAGCAATGAATTGTAATAATGGTTGAATTATCCTCGAAGAGCAGTCGACCACTAAAGGGTCGACTTGCATGCGAGAGGGGGAGTTAGAGAAGCTGAAGTAGTTTTTAGCTCGGCCAGTTTATGTAAATTCAAACTGTTTATTTTAATGGAAAACTCTGTCATATTGTTCCCGATTGTGTTCCATTAACGCGTAGTAAGCTGTAACTCTGTTTGCTATGATGGCCCCCCGCCAATCAGATTTTTTATTTTCATATAGTCTCTTTCCCTTGTTCTTAAATTAGCATATGGTTTATGTAGTTTCATTTCTGCATATTGTTTCTGTAGCTTAGATTTCATTTCCAATCTTATGATGCTTATAGCTTAGATTTCATTTTAAAGTTATGATGCTTATGTAGTCTTTCGTTTCAATTTGGAAACCGATTGCATATAGATTAGACTGTCATTATTTTGTTACAGTTCCAATTTATTAGATTAGATTGTAATTCCTTTGCATATAGATTAGACTGTCGTTCTTTTTGATGCATTTGCACATAGACTAGATTGTGATTCCTCTGCATATAGACTAAACTGTAAATTCCTTTTGATGCATCTGCATATAGACTAAATTGTAATTCTGTTTATGCATTTCCATATAGACTAGACTGCAATTTCCTTTAGATGCATTTGCATATAAACTGGGTTGTAATTCTTTTTGATGTATTTCTAGTTTATCATTTGATTCAATGTTAATAGAATAGATTTCTTTCAGTAATATAGGATGTAATCATAGTTAGTTTTAATTATGTTAGTTCTTAGTATGCTCTGAATTTATTCAATCCTTAGTCCCCTTTTAAATTACATCAGATAGTAATGCTTTTAAATTATGAATTGTATTATCTTGTAGGGTGAATAGGTTTGAGTTATGAATCATAATTGTATGTGAAGCAGTTGTTAACAAGATTTAAATTCCTTTATTCACATCTTAGTTAAGTGCATGCATAGGTCAGCTGATCCGAAATCATTTAGATCAATTAACTTTTCAAAGTTTTAAGTATTTATGTGTACATCCTGTCATACAGACAGCATGTTTGCTTTGTTATACAGACTGCCATTTCAACCTGTTGTGTAGTCTTTTATACAGTCCTTAGCATAATTCACATGATTTAGGTCTGTTTCTTCAGTTCTTTGAGCAGGTTTCGATTAAGGATAGTTAGATAGTAATTATACTTCTTTTCAGAGTATGTAATTAAATTATTTAGAGTATTTATTAATCCTTTAAGATTTCTTACCATATGATTATATTAGCTTGAATTCATTCTATTTTTGTACATATGATTTAAAGTTGGTAGATATATTGACTGGTCATTGATAGGAGTTGTTCTTTTCAGATTAGATGGTTCTTAAATAAGAATTTATATCATTATTAGGTTTACTTAGTTAGGTATTTTCTTTTGCTAATAAGTGTTTATGGTATAAAGGAACTATGTTTACCATCACTTGCAACTGGATATTCCTTAGTTTACATATCTTCGTAGAGATAAAGTTAGACTTAATTCCCTTTAGCTTCTATACCTCATTTGAAAGCCACTTTGACTCTCCTCCTACCCCTGTCCCAGTCACTATGAATGCTTATCCCCAAAACAATCCAGGAGAGTGGAATTAGTCCGAATTACCATGTAAATCCTTAGTTCAATATTATGGTTGATGTAATTCTATAAATTCTCTTTTATATAGTTGGTTTTTTAAGTTGATAGTTTGCTATCTTGTTTTTATTTGCATCAAGGATGTATAGAGTAGAGAAGAAAACTAAACACTACACTAGTTTAGGCCTCTAGCTTAATCTTCTTAAACTGTCGAATTCTTAGAAGTCTTTGCTTCTTGTTTAAAAATATATTTTTTATTTATGTCTTCTAAAATATTACCATGACACCTTAGGAATATTTATTCCTTCGCATATAGTTTGTAGCAACTCTAAGCTTACAAACCCCGGTCAATAATTAAATATTTGGTAAACTATTCAAGACAATGTTTTTCCCAACATTCGTCAATAGCTTTCTACTAGCAAAAGAGATAGGGTGGTCAAGCACACCCTCACATGTTTGTGTCAAGACTATGTCGATCGCGACAGAAGACACATTGACATGGACATGGAACTCCTTCTTCCAATAAGGAAATACCAATATTGGCGCAGTGGCTATCTTGTTCTTTAATTTGTCCAATATTTCCTAGCAAGCCTCTATCTAGTGGAACTTCGCATCTTTCTTTAACAGTTTCTCCATAGGTGCAGTTATCTTTGCATATCCTCTGGTGAACTTCCTATAATAGTATGTGTGTCCTAGCACTGATCAAAGTTGCGTGATTGATGTAGGTGGTGGCAAGTCAATAATGATCGCAACTTTTGATGGGTCAACCAAAATTTCGTTGCGACACACAACATGTCCCAGCAGTAGACCAAATGGTGCGCAAAAAATACCTTTTTTCAATTAGGTGCAATCTGATACTGGCAATAGCGGCCCAGAATCATGTGCGGACTCTCAATATGGTCTCTTACTAGACCAAATATAGTCCAATAATCAAAGTAGACTTCAAGAAATTTATGAACCAAATATTTGATATCAGAGACTACTATTCTAGAAAAAATAGCAGGTGCATTCTTAAGTCCAAAGGGAATTATTTTATACTAGTAGCATCCCCATTCTATGACAAAGGTTGTTTTATGTCAATACTCCTTCTCGATCCTTACTTGGTGATAGTAGAGAAGTCATCGATGAATGAATTCATCTCCTGCCCTCTAACGCTTTCCAGTACTTCATCTGTGAATGGTTTTGGGAATGGATCATGCATCATTTAGCTTCCTCAGGTCGACACAGATTATGACTTCATTGGTTGTCTTCTTATCCTGGATCACTATAGGGCTGAACCATTATAACTCTTTTACAGGTTCAATGATTCCTGCATAGAGCATGCAATACAATTCTATTTTCACCTTCTCTTTATACAATGGATTCAATCTATACGGTCACTGCTTAAAAGGTTTGGCATCTAGTTTCGGTGGTATTTTCATCTCTCCTAGATCTCCTAGTATGCCCTTCATCTCTAAAAATTGGGTAAGGAACAGGTCCTAAAACTCATGCAGCAAGTCTATGATCTTGGCGACTATCTCCTCATCCCAATAATCTCCTAAATTGGTGAACTTCAAGTTCTCTAGTGACCCAATCTTTACGTTCTTGATTTTCAGTGGCTTAAGGAACTGGTCACTTGAAATGCCACTTCCTTCGACATCGCACGTGCCCTCCAACTCTGGTATGTTTATGTTAGTCGGATCACCATCTAGTTCTCCAGCTAGATTGTAACAAGCCATTCATTGCTGGATAGTCGCGCTACACTGGTGGGAACTCGTCACTTCGATAGGGATTTCAACGAATATATTTTCCTTGATCTCCTGAAGCGTAGCATCTACTGTCGGTTGTTCGTCAGTGAATGCAAAGGTGTGCATGAATTGTGTAACAACCTGATCCCAATCCTCTATTTCTTGTCGCAAATCTAGGGATGTATACCAGCTTCTGGGTGTCATTTCCAATGTATGAATAAAATTATGGACCCATTCCTATAGCGGGTATTCGGAAAATTCCATGCAACACTGATTGATATGCTCGAAAGGTTTGACAGCCCTATGTACCTCTGACCTATGACGGTGACATCTTCGTTGAATATAGCTTCCAGCACTCTTCTGCATTGTGGCCATTCTAATATGTATTGCTTATGTGTACCCCACCATCTAGCAGGCGTAGCTTTTAGTACATGGTTTAATGCAGACAAGCAATGTGGTTCTGTCACCAATCCTTCAAACTTTCTTAGGAAGGTCACAAGATTAGGTAAACTCTCGTAGGTAGGTATCTCCCTCGACTAATTTTCCACCCATCCCACACACCGTGTAACTCTAGCGCATCTCCGCATAGAGACCTCATGTAATCTATTTTTCCAATTCTCCAAGGCCTCTTCAGAATCTTATGTGCATGAACTAACACTCTTCTAGCTCATATTTCCATCCATTTTAGGATGTATGTAATCATCTTTTGGGGCATTGATATTATAGATATGGTCTAGATATTTTCCATGTCCTTCACTGTAAACTGTTTCGACATACCTTTGTTCCTCCAGTGGATCAATGGGAGACACTACCCTCATCTCATCATCCTTGAATGAGAGGATTCCTTTTTTTTTAATTTATAGTAGTTTGGTTATCTATAGCCCAATCCATCCCCAGAAGCGTGGGATATGGTTTTGTGTCGTCAACAATGTTCATGACTTCAAAGTCTGCAAATGTGCACATCCCCTCAATGTCGACAGGGACTTGACTCCATATACCAATTGATAGGACCTTTTCCTGATTTGCAAGCCTCAACTGGACATGAGACCAGTTCAGGTACGGGTTTCCCATGCTCTCTGAAGTCTGTCACGTCAAAATATTGACGTCAGACCCTAGATCCAAAATAATATAATCCATGTCATAGACTCCTATCTGCTCAGTCATTCTCAATTCGCGCCCCATTTTAAATTTCTTTTTGACATGGTTAACGGTTCTTTTAGGTTGTGACTCAACTGGGGTTTCTTCTATCAGTTCTTGTAGTTATCCGATCGCATATTTATCTTGGACTAATGCTAAGCAACTTGAAAGAAATGACTTGAGCTTACTAACCTTTTTCAGAATCTACCTCTGGAATAGTTGTTGGAAGAGTTCAGGCATCTCTTCCAACAGTTATTCCAAGCTCGACGGTCGTTATGGGTCCACAAACTTCTGCAGAGGTCAACGATTGTTCTAGGTCCGCAAACTTGGGTTGTGCTTACAAAAATAATTGTTTTTTGTTTTTTAACGTCAAATGGTACTTTCTTCTACGTTGTGGGTTGCACCTGTAGTTGTTCCTGTCGAATCTTCTGATCAGCTCCAGTCGCAGCACCTCCTTGTGTTACGACAGCAACACTCAGTTTCCTTGGCTTAGCAGCAATCATATGAAAATTCAAGTTAAGATTTGGATTTGGGTTGGGGTTATACATGAGCTTAGGAGACCTGAGGGTCCAAGATTGCCACTTTGCGTTCAACTGGGGACATTGCTCCAGATTATGGTCCTACGCTTTGCAATATGAACAGGTCTTTGCAGGTTCCTGGAAATCTCTGGAATAATGGACCGAATATCCACAGTTATACCATATGAGTTGACCTCTTCCTCTTCTAAATCCTCCTCTTCCTCTTCCTCTGAAATTTCCACCCCCCTTCCCTAAGGGTGTAGCTGTTCCGGTGGGTGCTGATTATGTGACGCGTATGGGTTCTGTGGTGCATACTGAGGCTAAAAATAATTCTGATACTAGGCTGGTGGGAAACACATAGGCTGGCAGTGCACTTGCTCCTATTCAGCCTGATCCTGCCCATCATTCTTCATTTATTAGGTGTCAATTGTCTTCTCTTTTAATAGATTATATGCTCGATAATCCTTCTCATCATGCCCTACTGGTTTACAAAATTTATAGAAAAGGTTGGTTGGGGTACTTACAATCTTCTGTAAGTATAAACAATCCTCGTCGCAATGCCCTCTAGTCTGGCATATGCAGAACCAGGGTATCTCGTGAGTACTGTTACACCTAAATCTCATCTCCATCATGAGCAGAGAAGCCAAACATCATATTGGCCCTCAAATCCCAAAATATGAAGTGAAATACTGGATTTTTACTCATTGCTTACAATTTTACAAGCATAAGTTGAGCACCGCCTTTGACCAGTTAACAAGGCACATTACCTCCTTCATAAAACTCAAGTAATGCTTACTACCTCTTGACAGTAAGCGGTGCCACCACTTATGGCTTATGTACAATGAGCGGTTCGTCCCTAGCACTATTCTATCATAGTGGAGAAGAAGCGGTGCCCTTGGTAAAAAGTGAAAAAGAGAAGTCTTCATGAAACTTCTCGAAGAGAGGCTTCCTGGAAACCTCGTCCCTACCTCCTAGGGCTGCTTGGAATTGAGATCCATCCTTTTGGGATCTCCCTTCCACCTCATCCACAAATTTCTCAACCATCCAGAGTCTATCCAAATCCTATAAAATCAAGCTCATACTCCATGGTTGAGGGGAGAGCAAGGTTATGATGTTGCATTGAGATTCTAGTCATTTGTAATTGAGAATAGGAGAAGCAAGTTGGAACTTTTGGGACAAGATCATTGACATGACAGGAGGCATCACGACACTAAGGTGAAGTTTGTAATCTTTTTTCTTTATTCATTAATGCAAATTTAGTTCCTTTCCCATATACTTGTTATTTTATAATCATGCATGTTATTATCATATTCCTTAGTCACTGATATAGACGTTGTAGATGATTTTCCGGTATCTTTGATCTCGTTGTGTGTTTGATGTGTTTAAGAAGGTATTTCCTTGGAGATCTATTGCCACAGGAAAACAGTTATATCACTTCATCAAATATTTTATTCCTAGTGTACACAACTTCTAGGGGAAGTCTTCTAACTTTTTTGTCACTTATTTGTTCTAGATCTGAACCATTCAGACTAGAGGAACAACTCCTGTCCGTAGGCGGTGCAAAATTCCTAGCAACAAATCTGGCGACTCTGCTGGGGAATAATTTTTTCAGTATATCTGATCTTCTTTATTCCTCAAAATGATTGTATGAAATCCAATTCCAACTTGTTTAGTGATTAGATCCACTAGGTTTTCTAATGAAATATTGCTTAGTTTGATTAGATCTCTTCAGATATTATTTATTTTTTCATTCTATGTTCAAATTCGGACTTAATTTTGTGATTAGACGATAAATTATCAACCGTCTCTGATCTTATTTTTGCCTTTTTCTTGGTTTTGAATGCTACAGGATCACCGATACTGCAAAGAAGGAAATAGGAGGTGCCACCTCCTGTTCATAGTAGTCAAGAAGTGGTTCCACCGCTCTATTACCGAAGAAAAGAAGCGATTTTGAGTTGGAAACAGTCTGTCATCCACAGCCATAAGCGGTGCCAAGTTAGTATTTTCCAGCCTTGTACTTTCAAATCTCAGTCAATGGTCTTTCATTTTTTGTGTGTATTTTGGGCTTGATGTTTGAGATGTAAATTATTCAGAGTCAGAATTTGATTGTGTGGTAAATGCTTGGTTTGTTTCAATCAAAGAGATAGATTAGTTTCATCGTCTTAATTGCTTGTGTGCTTGTTTTTACTTTCAAAAGGAGTGTTTGAAAGCTATATTGGTTGGATCTCTTCGTTGAAATCATAGACTGAAAAGAAATATTTTCTCATAGGCTTTTCGCTTTTTGTTCTTCATTAGTTTATGAGAAAATTTCTTGTTACTTTTGATAAAAGAGAAAAAATTTGAGATTTGGTTATCATTGTATTCGGAAGATGATTATTGGATTTTTTATTAGCCTCATAATCTTTCGGCTATCTATTTTTCTTCTTCTTTCTATATAGGCTAGTCTCATCAAAAATATTATCATAGTGTTAAAAAATAGATTTTTCATTTTTGAAGAATAGTGCAAAAGTTCCAGTGTGCCTTAGTATTTGTAGTCTTTCTTTTTAGGAAAAAAGAGATCTTGTTTTCCACTGCTTGCTTTAAGAAAAGTTAGATTAGAAGAGTGTTGCTTGTTGTATTCTCAGGATATTTGGTTCAATGTGCTTGTTTGGGAAAATTTTCAGGTTTTTGAAACAAAATTGAAAAGAAAAATACTCTCTCCTTCCCCTAGGTAGGCATGTTTTGAATGGTAAAGTGAAAGAAGTTGCATATCATACTTGCATGGTTTTACAATTTTGTCCACACTCCATGCATTCATCTAATTGTTTAATTTAAAATTAACGGTATTTATAGGTTAAAATGTTTTAGTAATTTCAATGATAAGTTAGTGACGTATTCTAGCGTTGTTAAATGTAGGAGCCGTCGTTTTTTCCTGCACTGCAACCTGGGACCTGCGTGGTTCTTCCACGTACCGTCGCTATATCGAAAGGCCTTTTATGTACCCTTGAGGTATATAGAAAGGTACTTCACATTATCGATTGTATATTGGAAGGATCCATGTGAATGGTTGTGCATTAGATAGCACTACTACGGATTTGAACTCTCATGTACCTTGCGTAAATCGAGAGGCTCTTCTAGGATTCCTGATACCATCTGAGAAAATCCTGTTTGGTCGTCTTGTTGGTGCAATACAGCAAGAATAGCACTCGGGGAGATTACTATGCATGTGTCATCTAGGTAGTCATGTATTCAGGTGAGGGGCGGTTGATCCTCCTTTCCACGCGTTACTGTTGGAACCTGTAGTATATGGCGAGTTGCAAAGACTTGACAATCCTAGTGAGGAACCGGCTTACTTCATCCCCACTGGTCACTTAAGTTTTCTTGTGTCCTATAGCTTGTGTAGGAGCATACCTTGTGTGAATTTTCTTAGTTTTGAAACCCTAGGTTAGGTTTAGTGACTTTTACAATCTGGCTGAGTTTTAGTTGAGACGATCTAGAATGAACCAGGGCTTACCACCTGACTTTCCTCCAACTATAGGGGAGAGCCCAATGGAAACTGTAGATCAAGGAGCTGCAACTAACTCCCATGTGGAAAGAGGCCTAGTTGTAGATGGGAGAGAACGATTTACTTCTTACATTAATCACTTGGTCCAACATCCTTCCATGGCTGACACTTCCTTTCATTCTCCTATGGAAGGTCGTACTGATAGTCCTGTTGAACCATAATATGGCCCCAATGCTCCTTTTTGGAGAACCTCTATGGGCCAAGAAATTTCTGAATCCGGAGTAACTATACCTTGTCTTGAGAATCCTTCTTCTGGTGAGGATGAGTATAGAATAATTCAAGCCTCTCATGATTGTGCTCACAATTTTTCAGAGAGAGTGGAAAGAATTATTCCCTCACCCACATCTCATAAAGAATCTATGTCAGCTCTTTTACCCTATCTTTCGGATCCATGGCCTACTCGATATCGTACACTTACTGAAACTATGGCTCTCATTAATGGTTATCCATCACATGGTGAGACTTCTCATAATCTAAGTCAAACCTCCAACTCTACTCCTACAGTTTTGAACTCTAGGTCTATTTCAACCCCTCCCACAACTTCTACTGATGGGGAGAAATCCTCAGCTCAGGTGGCTTCTATATCTTCTAACACCTGGGGGAAACCTCCGATGCAAGTTGCACCATTAGTTAATGGAGTCATTACTAGTAACAGACAGGTCTCTATTACAGGACAATCTATAGTATATGTTCCTCCTACCAATACCAATATGGTAAACCCTCCATCAAGTTCAGGTCAACCCTTAGGGGTAAAACCTGCAGTTAATCAAACCTCTTGGTGTTATGGTTATCTAGAAAATAAATTACCTATTGGGAATGGAATTATCAACCTACACCTGCAAGAACCATGTTTCTTGGAATTACATACCCTGGAAACATGTTTACGTCATGGGGGAAACCTAACTAGTCCTACATGCCAGTGATGGGAGGAATACCTTTTAATACTATTGGAGGTTCTAGTGGGCCACCTTATGGCAGCCCACGTAGCGGAGGTATGCCTAAAGGGGGTGCAACCCATGGAGGACCACCATCAGAAGGGCCACCACCTAGAGGGCCACCACCAGGAGGGCCACTACCTAGAGGTCCACCTTCTAGAGGACCACCACCTAGAGGTTCACCACCTGAAGGTCCAACACCTGGAGGTCCTCCACCTAGAGGCCCACCACCTGGAGGTATAGGCAGTCATCCTCCTGGAGGTCATCCCTCTTCAGGAGGATCTTCAAGAAGATCATATTCTCATCAGCCTTTTCAACAACCCGTGTGTGATTCAATCTATGGTCCTACTAGTGGACATATGCCTTATCAATACTAATAGTATGTGGAACCTAATCGACAATTACCTTTCTTTAAAACTTTGGACTTACATTATCTATCCAAGTTGATAAATGATCCCATTCGACATAATCCTTCATGGCCCGCTATTCCGGTAAAATTTCCATCAAACATTCCGAAGTTTGATGGAAAGCGAGAAGATGACCCCAAGAACCATGTTATGACTTTCCATATATGGTGTTCCTCAAACTCCTTGATGGATGACTCTATTCGATTGAGGCTCTTCCATCACTCCCTAACCGGCATGGCTGCGAAGTGGTACATTGAACTTCCACAACATTCGTTTGTGGATTTTAACTCCCTGGCAACTATTTTCCTTACACACTTTCAGCTACCCATTCATTACAAAACAGATACGGATATTTTAACTTCACTCCATTATAACATCTCCACCCACATATCAGACCATATCCATGAGTGGAGAAGATGAAGACTGCACATTAAATCTCCCCATCCTAGACCAACTATTAGTTTATTGGTTCACGAAATCGTTGTTGCCTCCTATTTCCCGAGATATGGCTATGGGCAGTGTTGTTACTGAAGAGAAGGCTATCAGTCGCACTCAGTATATGGACTTGGTATATTCCCAATCCAGAACATTGTATGAATTAATTCCTCAAGCTCCTCGCCCCAACACAGATCTTTCTAAACCACCCGCAGAAACTCTTGTTGGTTCAATCTAGCCCTCGTCGGCAACGAAACCTCCCAAGCAACTGCATGCTTCTATTGTTGCTCCTTGGATTCCTACGATTTCCACCGAGGTGAATGCTATTCAAATTATGCAAACATCTAGTAACAAGAAAAAAGGAAAAGGTAAAAATAAAAATCCTAGAAACCAATAGGAAAATCCTAATCCTACAACCACTGAGAATGATAAAGGAAAGAGAAAAGCCAAATATCTCTGCTTATTATGTGTTGGAGATCACTTCACGAAGGAGTTTCCTCGTCATGAAGAGATCCATAAATTTTTGAAGAGTAACCCCACACCAATAGTCCTTACTGATCCCTTTCCCTCTCAACAAAA
Source organism: Pseudotsuga menziesii (assembly GCA_001517045.1). NCBI lineage: Eukaryota > Viridiplantae > Streptophyta > Pinopsida > Pinales > Pinaceae > Pseudotsuga > Pseudotsuga menziesii. The sequence goes on along the minus strand of LPNX010227102.1, from coordinate 116,382 downwards.
ATTGATGGACCACATGTCTAATAAAGGAACCTCTAGTTCCACAGAGGAAATTAGAATGATGTCCTCGAAAATAGTAATTTTTTCGACCCGTAGCCAATCATACAACAAACCCATGGAGAAGAAATATGAACAATCCTTTGTAGGTTGCTGGAAATATCTGGAATGATGGCCTGGATATCCATAGTTATAGCATATGACTTGACCTCTTCCTCTGCCAGATCCTCCTCCTGTTCCTCTGAAATTTCCACCCCCCTTCCCTAAGTGTGTGGCTGTTGCGTTGGGTACTAATTTTGCGACGCGTATGGGTTCTATGGCGCATACTGAGTCTGATACTGATTTTGATATTGGTTTAGTGGGAAAGGCACAGGCTGGTAGTGTGCTTGTGCCTATTCATCCTAAGCCTGCCCATCATTATTCATCAAGTAGGTGTCGATTGTCTTCTCTTTTAATATCATTCCCTACTGATTTACAAAATTTACAGAAAAGGTTGGCTAGGGTACTTACAATCTTATGTAAGTATAAACAATCCTCATCGCAATGCCCTATAGTATGACATATGCAGAACCAGGGTATCTCGTGAGTATTGTTACACCTAAATCCCGTCTCGATCGTGTGCAGAGAACCCAAACATCAAATTAGCCCTCAAATCCCAAAATATGAAGTGAAATACTAGCTTTTTCCTCATTGCTTACAATTTTACAAGCATAAGTTGAGCATCGCCTTTGACCAGTTAACAAGGTGTGTTACCTCCTTCATAAAACTCAAGTAACGCTTACTATCTCTTGACAGTAAGCGGTGCCACCACTTATGGCTTGTGTACAATGAATGGTTAGTCCCTAGCACCGTTCTATCATAGTGGAGAAGAAGTGGTACCCTTGGTCAAAAGTGAAAAAGAGAAGTCTTCATGAAACTTCTCAAAGAGAGGCTTCCTGGCAACCTCATCCCTACCTCCTAGGGCTACCTGCACTCGAGATCCATCCTTTTGGGATCTCCCTTCCACCTCATCCATAAATTTCTCAACAATCCCTATCTATCCAAATCCTATAAAAGCAAGCTCATACTCCATGGTTGAGGGGAGAGCAAGGCTATGATGTTGTATTGAGATTCTAGTCATTTGTAATTGAGCATAGGAGGAGCAAGTTCTAACTTTTGGGGAAAAGATCATTGACATGAGAGGAGGCATCACGACACTAAGGTGAATGTTGTAATCTTTTCTCTTTATTCATTAATGCAAAGTTGGTTCATTTCCCATATACTCGTTATTTTATAATCAAGCATGTTATTATCATATTCCTTAGTCATTGATATAGACGTTGTAGATGATGTTCTGGTATCTTTGATCTCGTTGTGTGTTTGATTTGTTTAAGAAGGTATTTCCTTGGAGATCTATTACCACAGGAAAACAGTTATATCACTTCATCAAATATTTTATTCTGGGTGTATACAACTTCTAGCGGAAGTCTTCTAACTTTGTTGTGATTTATTTGTTCTAGATCTGAACCATTCAGACTAGAGGAATAGCTCCTATCTGCAGGAGGTGTAGCAAGGATTTCTCTCTGCTACAGGGGTAGGAATGGCTCTCTTATGCCTATAGAGCACAAGGGTAGGTTCCTGCTAATGGTAAATGCAGAAAAATGAAATGGAAAGAACAGAAGCAGAACAGTAAACTAATATAAGAACTAAGAACAGAAAACTAATCTAAGCAAGACTATGAGCTAGGAACAAAATAGAAAGAAGAAGATGAAACATTGGTGAACCCCTCTGCAAAAAATGGGTTAGGGTTCCGCCTCCTTAAAACCTGCAAATAAAACCCTAAGCTACAATGGAGAAACCTACAAAACAATGTCAATAACAAAACCTACAAATAAAAACGAGAGTTAGAAATCAAATAACATTAAGCAAAACAAAAATAAACCATTGGGTATAACTTCTCTTGGGTGGAAATGGGCCACCATGTCCTAGCTCATGGGAGCACCTCTCTTGGTTGGGGAGCAATGGCTCAAATGGAAATGGAGATGGAGGGAGTGTGGATGGCTTGAGAGGCAAATGTGTCTCAAGGCATCCATGAGCAGCATAGCAATATGAAAGGGAGAAGTGTTTTGAGAGTGACCCCCCACCCTCCTTTTATAGCTTTTCCAAGGGGTTTTAGGGTTTTAAGCCCTTGGTGAGGGTTTTAGCCCCTTTTTTGGGCCTTTATCCCCTTCCACCCTAACTTTAGCCCCTTTTAGGGTTTTAGCCCCTTTTTGAGGGCTTTAGCTCCTAGGGGGTTATTTTGGGCTCCTTTTCGGGGTTTTTAGCCCTTTTTATTCATCCTTAGGCTATTTTGAGGTGTGGGGGTCTATTGGAGGGTCTTATGGAGTGATATGAGGGTTGTGAGATGGTGTCCTTGGGTGGTGTAGGGCATTGAGAGCTATGTGGTGGATTTTTGGGTTAACAGATTGCCCCCTAATGTGTGAGGGTAGGAGATCAATGTATGGTCGACGGACATCATAGGATTTGCTGTGTAGAGGTGGTGCTTCCAGGGCTGGTGCATGGTGGCTTTTGGTTTTTGTATTAATTTGGTTCCCGTCAATGGGTGAGATACAATAAATATGTGACATGTATATGGATGAGGTGGGCATTCCCCTGCTCTTGACAATGTCAAAAGAATCATTTGATCTATGCTCTAAAATACAAGAGTTGATCATATACAACTGATGTTACAATGGTGGTTGCCTCCATGTGAGGCTAAATACAATAGTGATTTGGTACATTGGACCCATTGCATTCTCCTGGAATGTTATATCTTCATGATTGACAGTCTGTTGGATCTGGTACATAGCTGTGTGGACTCACTGATTGAGATTCAGAGTCTCTGTGGTACAAGTATGCTGCATCAATCATAAAGGTATATCGAAGCACTGCTGGGGATTTTGAACACTGTCTCCAACACAACTCAGAAATCACAAGGGACATAACCTGTTTAGGTCCCTCAAGTGGACTTCACCAATGTGCTATATTTGAGTGAAATTCGGGGTCTTCGACCAAGTACTGTGCAGAACAAACCCTGGACAAATCTCAACGGTGCGATGATGGAGTTGAAGTCGAGCACGTAAGAAACAACCATCCCAAGAGGCACTAAGGACTCCTCTCAAGTGGTTCGAGGAACTCATCAATGATGTTAATGAAACCAAGGTACAGGGACCTCTGGGTCTATCCTCTGGAATATGTGTGTTGGTGTCAACAAAGGGATACCTGCCCATAGTCACGACAATGATGTTTCCTTGACCAAGAGAGCGAGGTGGATAACCGAAAGGTGTGAAGTAATCTATGGACTGACCCACTAAATTGGTGGGGGAGGGGGGAGAGAAAGAACTGACCAGGGCTAGGGGGGGGAGTGGGAGACTCAAATTTCCTTTGTTCAGAGTATGGCGGCAGGGCGGACCAAGCAGCAAATGAAACTTGACTCAAGGGAATGGGATCATAGCTGTAATACTGGGAATGTCACTACAAATGGGAAATACTTGGAGGAGGTGGAAATTTTTGATACTGATGGGATCCAACGAAGACACTGTTGCAGAATGCTCTGAACAAAGGTGACCCAATCTGTGGATGCTGCCAAACTATTTTTTGTGGGGTGGTGTCTAGGGACACCGTTGTGGTACGATCTCGTGGATTTTTGGTGAGCCCGAGAAGGTAAATGCTCAATGGTGCTTTCAATTTTAGAGAGTCTGAAAGCACGAAGAAGACTCCAGTGGGGGATATTTTTCGTTGGTAGTCTTTAGAGCATGAAAAAGAATAAGAGTATACATAGGAGAGCTCACCCATCTTGTAGGGGATGAGAGACTTCTTTACCGTTGGTAGTCCAATCAGGCCGGAAAAGGTTAAACCTATACTGACTGGACGGTCATTCAAATACTTTTACGAGTATGAACGAAACCAAGTTTGCTCGACGATATTTTCTTGTTGAGACGGCTGGAAATGAGCTTAACAACAACCGGTGGTGATCTTTTTCGTAAAGTGCGGCCCCTCTGCCCGAGAAAGCATAAAAGTATGCAGAGGGGTATGGTCTTGGCTTGAGTGTGCCAAGGATGTCCTTTTTGATTGATGGTCTACATGGTCCGCAAAAGGAGGTAAACAAGACCATGTAGATGCCCTTTCCTATACCTTAGCGAGTGGGAAAGGAAGCAGCTGCACTCGGCTATCTTTTCATTGTTTTAAGGAGTCAAAAAAGAGCTTAAACGAAACTCCCATGTGGTCAACCGACTGTGGTGGCACGAGCGGTGCCCCATGTCGGGACAGTGGATAGAGGTCCAAAGGTCATCTGCGCAGTATGGACGAAGCAGAAGGCTCTCAAACATACCAATACATGCATGGGATATATCGCAGCAGAGGCTTGCGATTCGGTGCAGCAAAGGCACACAAACTGAGGTGGCTCTCGGACAGAGGTCAGTAGAGCATGTGTGTGTATTGCGGTGGACGAACTTGACTACATGCAATGTGAGTGCAAGTCCGTGGGCATTTATATGCCGAATACGTGTAAGAAAAAAAAATAATTTTGTGGACAGTGGTCCATAGGTGTGCGTAAGGTGCAGTGGAAAATATAACTATAAATACAAAAATAAAAGTAAAATTACATTCCTTGATGGGCGGTGGCCCGAAAACTCACATGAGTAGCGGTCAAGAAGTGTGATACAAGTACAGGTCCGTAGACACTTGCATCGTCATGTCATGGCTTCGTAAATCGAGGTGACTTGTGGGAAATGGTCCTGAAATTAATTTATTAAACATGAGACGATGGTCTCATAAAGAGATATAAATTTGAGCCCAGAGGTGTGAGAGGTGTCTCGAACAGCGGTTCCAGGTGACTTTGAATTAGTAGCTAATGGTGCTGCCCCTAGTGCATTGGTGCACTTAGGAGTTTTTGTGTCACTATGTATATCTTGTTGAGAAAGCATATGTGGATTCTCATTTTGTATTGGACATGTTTTGGACATGCGACTTATCTATTTGTCTATATATATTTTTGACGCACATGGATGCGCTTTTATGGTTTTATTATGTGAGTCTTTTATGATGTTGTGGAATACCAATGTCTATGTGATGTATTATTACACTGTGTGTGTATTTTTAGACATAGTTATGCATGATGTTAGGGTTGTATGTTTCCTATATGTGGTTGTGGATGTGCCAATTTAGAATATCATTAGCCATTAGATCTGCGACACTATTGAGGTTTCTGGGAACATGTGTGAATGTGATGGATTCAAATGTTTTAACCATCTGTTTAGTGCGCATGTACTTTCTAAAGAGGCAGGAATACCGTACTCGATGGTGGTTGTTAAACTGAGAAATAAGCAGCTGGGAGTCTAAGAAGACATCGAGATGGTGAATGCCTATCTGAAGAGCGGTGGCCAAGAGGCCATTGACACCATCATATTCCGCCTGGTTGTTGGTTGTGATGCCCACGCATATTCCATTGATGTGGATCAACTCATGCAATGGGGAGTAGATTTCCCATGCTGCCAAGGCGAGGTTCGAAGACCATCTGCGAATCCCATATACCACTTTGAGGTGTGCTCCATTTTAAGTAATGAGAGGAAGCGATACATAAGACTCAATTCAGAAAAATGTGTAAAACAAAAAATGGAAAGACTATAATACAATTTAGAACGTTGTCACTCAAAGGGGTAACGTTAGGGGGAAAGCGTTTGGAATTTCCCAGGATCAGTGATCATTCCTCTGTGTGACACGATGAATCCTTGGAGACGACCCCTGGGGACACAGAAAACACACTTGGATGGGTTCAAGTGGATTCTGCACTGGCGACATCGCATGAGGACTTGTCACAAGTCATCTATGTGTTGTGTGTCGTTTTGTGACTGCACGATGAGGTTGTCGAAACAAACCAACATGATGTGAACGAGATCACAAAAGCAGTGTGTCATGGCATGCTGGAAGGTGGATCCAGCATTTTTTAGGCCAAAGGGCATGACTCGGTACGCGAATGTGCCCCATGGGGTTGTGAACGCCGTGTTGTAACGGTCTTTTCTGGATTTGGATTTGGTTGTATCCAGAAAAACCATCCATGAAAGAAAAGGATTCATGTCTGGCGCATGCATCGATGATCTGGTCAATGAAAGGTGTGGGGAAGTTGTCTTTCAGACATGTCCCATTGAGGTCGTGGAAGTCGATGCAAACGCGAATGGTACCCTATTTTTTATTCACGGGAACAGGATTAGAAACCCAAGTTGTGTATGCAATGGGATAAATGAAGCCGGCTGCGCGCAGCTTTTCTATCTCTACTTTCATCGCAACCACTTTGGATGGGTGGATGGGTTGCTACTTCTAGCATACGAGTGCCACATCAGGCCATGTGTCGATGTGGTGCTCCACGATGGATGGATCTAAGATAGGCATTTTAGTGTATGATCAGGTGAAGATGTCACGAAATTCTTAGAAGAGAGTTGTGTAGGCATCGACCTTTTCTGAGGAGCAAGATTCCCCCAGTATGATTTCCTCAACGATCTCAGAGTTGGTTTAGATGTCGATTTTAATTGTTGGAAAAATGTTCACCATGTTCCCTTCTTCGAAGGCATTAGGTGCTGGGATTGGGTTCTTGAACCAATCAATCTTCCCATGGATGAAATCTTTGGTCTCCACGGAAAACTATTCAGACTGCGACATAAGTTCTTTCGGGAAGAAGAATGAGTGATGGTACATGATGTCCCATGGGTATTCCGAGGTGGTCAGAGCTTCAAGTGTCTCCTCATCGTTGTTGAAGCAACAAAGTGACAGGTCTGATGGGCCATCAGTGGAGGAGGAGATGAGCGGGTTGGTGGAACTGGACATCATGTAAATGGACATGGTGTCTGAAGAAGGCAGTGGTGGGTGAACTTATTTAATCAAGGTGATCTCAGACTCAAGGGAATGGTGATGAAGGTCAGCGAGAGAAATTCAAAATTCAGGTAGGTCTTGGCAATGGTGGGAGTAATGTCCATACAAGTTGCCAATCGCACAAGCATGGTTTGTCCTCAATGCCTTGTTCCTCACTACTGGCGCGGTTGGGATTTCAACCATGGGGATGTTTTCATTTGTATCCATGGCATCCAGATGCAGATGAATCATTGGGATTTCAGGGCAATTCTAAGTTGGATGGCCCTGTTGTTCACAGATGACACAAGGTGGAACTTGTCATGGTTTTGTGGTGGCTTTGGTGTTTTTACCCCTATCCCTTTTGGGTTGGGGCGGTGCAGGTGCGGGTGCAGTGGTTGGCTTGTGTGAACCGGGTTGAGGGTGAAACTCAACCGCAATAGGTTGCACCGGCGTTAACAAAACCTGGGGCATTGCTGGTTGAGCTAGTGGATCAAGATACCACACCAGGATCCCCAACGTAAAGTTGGGTAGGCTTAAGGTGGCCATGACCGGCTTGCTCAAGACACCAGGTGGGGGAAAGAGGAAGGGAATTGTATGGACTGGAGATGAGCCCACATAACTCCCAGCTGGTTGCATGTGGGGGTGAGTCTGTGGTTGCAGTTGCACGTAATGCTACTACTACGCGTAATGCTGCTGCTGTGAGTGATGTTGCGTTGGCGTTACGGCTGCAAACGATGTTGTGGTTGTGGTTGGGGCTGCAGCTGTGATTGTTGTTTGGGTGTAGCGGTGCTTGATGAGACCATGCACAAGTCCGCATTTTGCTTTTGTGTCGGTGGTGGTGACACCAATTGGAAAGGAGCCATCATGGTGGGATCGGTAAATAACCCAGGGCCCACATTCAATGCTGGGGAAGCTGGTGTGTTTTCAACCATAGTGTTGGTTGCAGGCATGACATTAGCGTGTGTGGTCGCCCCTTGCGGCTCAATGGTGGTGATGGTAGGGATAACGTTGGGAGGTGCTGTTAACCCTTGCGGATCATGGTAGGTGAGCTGGTCAAACATCACAATCTTCCCTTCATGGGGGAACATCATGAGGCGGAAGACAGTTGGCGTGATGACTCGCATGGCATACATGTAACTCCTTCCGAGGAGGAGGTTGTAGTCCAGTTGAGCGTTGACGACTTCAATGTCAATCAGGACTATCTTCTCGGCTAACGTGATGGGGACATGGGGGAGGATTCCTTGGGCTTTAGTGGGATGTCCATCATAAGCCCACAAAGTCGTGGAGGACGGTTGTAGAATTGGTGATCCAAGCTTCTACCAAACCAAGGTAGACATGACACACGTGGATGCCCCCTCATCCACTATGCATCGGTGCACAACCAAATTCCGGATGGACACTGGGATTTAGAAGGTGATAGTGGAGGGCATGCGTGGTTCCCTGTTCTCCGTGTCAAAGGTGATCAGCTTGGAGTCGGAGAGGTCTACTGCCCCTAGAGCGGCCAGTAAGGCTTTCTGCTACGTTGGGCTTGTTTTAAGTACCTCAAGAGTGGACATGGCAGATGGCGTTTGGGCCAAATCATCCACAATGCTATAGCTGACTGCAGCTCTAGCTGTGGCATTATTAGCAATTATGTGTATGGGGGGGCACGGGAACGGGGGTAACTGGAGAGGTAGGTTGGATGTCTTAGACGTGGATGCTACTAAAGAGTCAGTAGGTTTGGTGGTGGTACCGTACTGATTTCATCTAGTCTGTAAGTTGACCTCTTCAGTGGTCATGGCTAGCAGGTGGTGAACACCTAGTTCGACCATGGGCAGTGCCCCCAGAGTGTTGGGGTTGGGTTGGGGAGGGGGTGCAGTTGCCACTAATCCTTGGATTGGAAATGGGTTTTGAAGCACCATGGGGGGAGTTCCTTGTGGTTTCAGGTTGGGTTGTGCTTGGTTTGTAGCATTGGCAGCCTCTTGGACCTCATTCTGAATGGCTTGCTTGGCACACCCCATGAGGGGACACTTGAATGTGTAGTGCCCATATACCTCACAGAGTGTACATGGTTGGTTTGTGTGCAACGGGGCGTTGCGTCTTGGTGCATTTGGTCGTGGGGGATTCTGGGTTGGCCAGTTTGCCGCGGCATTGTCAGGAGGGTTCGGTTGTTGACCGCATCCCTGTGGTTGGTTATTGCCTTGGTTGTGGGGCCAGTTGTTCCTAGATTTCCCTTGTTGATTGTTGGGGGAAGGCTGGTTGGGATGGTTTTGTTGTGCGAACACTTGTCCCAATGGAGCGGGTGGAGCGGAGGCAGGCGCTTGAACTTGTTGCACTGGTGGTGCATAGTAGATTTGTGGCGGTGGTGGTTCCACAAATGTGGGCATTTGCCCCACATATTGTTGTGTTGGCCAAGCCATGGCTTGACCCTACTACAGTGGCACAGGTTGTGCATAGGAAGTTGTTGCTCCAGACTGGGACATCATTCTAGCATAGTCTGGAGCTTGGTTTTGGTAAGCAACATTAACAGTGTTGCTTGGTTGTGGTGTAACAGCAGGTGGTGTCAGTCAAGGTTGTGGCTATTAGGAGACCGATCCTATGATGTCGTCCGTATCATGGGATGCCCCCGGTGCATCACAGTAGGAGGTATTCGGATGGGGAGCGTCTGGAATGACAGTATACAGGTATCCAGACTGAGCATAGATGAGGTCAAATTGTTGGGCCTTCAGTATGGCCTCTTCTTCAAATCGGGGATGTTTAGATGTGACATCCTTTGCGATGGGGAGGATAAAAGTATTAAGGAACCAATCTAAGAAGATCCTATCGTCCAGTTGGATTTCGCATAAGCTACAGCGTCACCACCACTCATGGATATGGTCAGTTATGTGAGTGGCAGTTCTTTGACAGTAGCATAGCAGGATCTCCACCCCCTCATCATATTTGATAGGGAGTTGAAAATACTGTAGGAACATGAAGGCTAGGGAGTTGAAGTCGGGATACTTGGCTTGTGGCAGCTCAATGTACCATTTGGCCGCAGCACCTGTAAGGGTGCGTTGGAACAGCCTCAGCCTAATGGAGTCGTCTACAATGTTGTTGGATGAGCACCATAGATGGAATGTCATTATGTGGTTTTGGGGACATTGCCCAGCTTTTCCTTCAAACTTGGGGATGTCTGATGGCAGCTTAGTTGGCATAGGTGGCCAAAAATCTTGGTGGCGAATGGGGTCGTTTGTTAATCTAGCCAAATTAGGCAAGTTCAGACGAGCCATGAAGGGCAGATTTGACCCCAAGTTAATGTGGGATGGGGCTGCAATGGTGGTGGGGTTCGTAGGTGCATAGTGCATCTGCACAGCTGGGGGTGCTTGCAGTGCCATTGGGGAAATGTAGGGGGACAGTACATTGCCCCCCATGTGTGGAAGGAGGGGCAGTATGTGTGGAAGGGCCACTGCCCCCATGTGTTGTAAGTGGTCCAACTTGGCTGGTCACTATAGGTGGTGGAAGCTGGCTAATGACAGTCTGCATGAATATGCTTGGGCCACTTGCCAGGTTGTGGGTAACAGGTTGTGATGTGATCATGGGTCCACTTGCTAAGGTTAGTCCAGAAAATGGATCCAGATTTGTATTAGCCATGGGGCTAGATGGTGCGGTGTGAAGGTCTGGTTCAGACTGATATGGGTCTGAATCAAAATTAGAGGCTGTGTGGCCCTCTGACGGTGTGGGAGATCGCTGAGAATGGCTACGACAGTGCCAACCAAGTGTTCTGAATGGTGGTGATTCTCCTCTTAGGCGTGAGGAGGAACGTGGAGGATCAATTGTGTTTGATTTTATGAGTGAAACTGGTGGTAATGAGATTTGGACCCTGGTTTCAATGGTTTCCTATTGGCTAAAGGTGGTGTATCAGCCACCAACACTACCAGAAGACAATGCTTGGCTTGTTCCTCACAGGTGTTTCTACTCAATCGGAAGGGGTCCTTTCCCATTTCACTTGGCAATTCCTCTCAACGGCCAGCTACTTTGGGGTTCCTCTGGTACTCCTCACAATGAGTTTCTGGGTAGAGCCCAAGTACTTCCCACAGTTGAAGCAGTCAAGGACTTATGTCCTCAAAGACTACAAAGTTGTTTTGACTTAGTGTAAATTAGTATATTTTAAGGCTCGCTCAGCATCATGAACTGAGTTGGGTTAATTAATTGGTATGGTGTATTTGTTTGGTTGTTTTTTCTGGTATTTGGTTGATGCATTATGGTTTATGAATTCATCATGGTAGATTTCATGTCATTGTGGTTGTGTATGCAAGCATAAATAAACAGAAATTGTAAACAAGTACAGTGATTAACCCTGAACGTTTGCTGGCCTAACTAGATGTCTGCCTCACAGTTATATTCCTCTTCAACCAAGAGAAGGTGTTGGGCTCTCAACACAATGGGACTAAGCCCATCTGTAGCTCCTCAGGTCACCTCCCGGATGCTAGGTTGGTCAATAGGGAGGATGCTTAGCGCCGTGAGCAGCCCTTCTTCTCTACCCCCTCTACCTTCCAAGTCACCCGGTTTTAGTGGTTTGGAAAAATATCATGGAGTGCCTAGATCTATACGAGCTTGCCCTTCGTCGTATCCCAGAATACCTCGGAAGGTGATGACTGGGTAGAGGAGGAAGGGGGAAGCAATATGGTAAATTTTAAGTTGATTTTAGTTAGACTAGGTTCATTTTATTAAGCCATAATGATTTACTTAACATTTACACATTGTTCATGAAATAAAATGCAGAAAATAAAAACTGAAACTGAAATTAAAAGGCCCAAAAATGGGTCACGCACCTGTAAAAGTCCCATTTTTACGAATTGGATTCTGATCACACCATGAGGAATAACCTCAAACAGTTAAAAACTCACTTCAGAAATGGGCCTTTTACCCCTAGCTGCTAGTAGATTCACAAATGGCTCAACTATTTGGGCAGAAAATGAGCCCGAACACAGGTGAATTTTCAAAAATTCGGTTCGGTCGTTTTTGCATAGTTGAGTGATTTGCAAACCATGAATAGCCAACAATAACTGGTAATGTGGCCAAATGGGCTTGGATTGGCCTTGAGGAGGCTCAAAAATAACTAGAAATTTAAATAAACAAGAATCTAAGATGGATTTAACATGAAATTTATGAAAAACTAGGGCAAAAATTTTAAAAACTTGAGAATAAAAAGTTTGTCCCAAGGATCCTATGGGATCGACCTGGTATGGTCACCGGTTCTGTAGCAAGAATTTCTCCCTACTACAGGGGCAGGAATGGCTCCCTTATGCTTATAGGGCACAAGGGTAGGTTCCTGCTAATGGTAAATGCAGAAAAACGAAATGGAAATAACAGAAGCAGAACAGTAAACTAATCTAAGAACTAAGAACAGAAAACTAATCTAAGCAATACTATGAGCTAAGAACAAAACAGAAAGAAGAAGATGAAACATTGGTGAACCCATCTGCAGAAAATGGATTAGGGTTCTGCCTCCTTAAAACCTTCAAATAAAACCCTAAGCTACAATGGAGAAACCTGCAAAACAATGTCAATAACAAAACCTGCAAATAAAAATGAGAGCTAGAAATCAAATAACATTAAGCAAAACAGAAATAAACCATTGGGTATACCTTCTCTTGGGTGGAAATGGGCCACCATGCCCTAGCTCATGGGAGCACCTCTCTTGGTTGGGGAGCAATGGCTCAAATGGAAATGGAGATGGAGAGAGTGTGGGTGGCTTGAGAGGCAAATATGTCTCAAGGCATCCACGGGCAGCATAACAATATGCAAGGGAGAAGTGTTTTGAGAGTGACCCCCCACCCTCCTTTTATAGCTTTTCCAAGGGGTTTTAGGGTTTTAAGCCCTTGGTCAAGGTTTTAGCCCCTTTTTTGGGCCTTTAGCCCCTTCTGCCCTAACTTTAGCCCCTTTTAGGGTTTTAGCTCCTTTTTTAGGGCTTTAGCTCCTAGGGGGCTATTTTGGGCTTCTTTTTGGGGGTTTTAGCCCTTTTTCTTCATCCTTAGGCTATTTGGAGGTGTGAGGGTCTATTGGAGGGTCTTATCGAGTGATATGAGGGCCGTGAGATGGTGTCCTTAGGTGGTGTAGGCCATTGAGAGCTATGTGGAGGATTTTTGGGTTAACATGAGGTGCAAAATTCCTAGCAACAAATTTGGCGACTCCAGTGGGGAACGATTTGTTTCAATATATCTGATCTTCTTTAATCCTCAAAACACTTGTCTGAAATCCAATTCCAACTTGTTTAGTGATTAGATCCACTAGGTTTTCTAGTGAAATATTGCTCAGTTTGATCAAATCTCTTTAGATATGATTTATTTTTTCATTCTATGTTCAATTTCACACTTAATTTTGTGATTATACGATAAATTATCAACCCTCTCTTATCTAATTTTCACCTTTTTCTTGGTTTTGAATGCTACAGGATCATCGCTCCTGCAAAGAAAGCAATAGGAGGTGCGCCTCCTGTTCACAGTAGTAAAGAAGCGGTGCCACAGCTCTGTTACCGAAGACAAGAAGTGGTTCTGAGTTGGAAATGCTCTGTCATCCACAGCCATAAGCAGTGACAGGTTAGTATTTTCCAGCCTTGTAGTTTCAAAGCTCAATCAATGACCTTTCAGTTTCTGTGTGTGTTTTGGGCTTGATGTGTGAGATGTAAATCATTCAGAGTCAGAATTTTATTGTGTGGTAAATGCTTGGTTTGTTTCAATCAAAGAGATAGATTGGTTTCATCGTCTTGATTGCTTGTGTGCTTGGTTTTGCTTTCGTAAGGAGTGTGTGAAAGCTAGATTGGTTGGATCTCTTCGTTGAAATCATAGACTAAAAAGAAATATCCACTCATAGGCTTTTTACTTTTTGTTCCTCATTAGTTTATGAGAAAATTTCTTGTTACTATTGATAAAAGAGAAAAATTTTGAGATTTGGTTATCATTGTATTCAGAAGACGATTATTGGATTTTTTATTAGCCTCATAAACTTTCACCTATCTATTTTTCTTCTTCTTTCTATATAGTCTAGTCTCATCAAAAATATTATCATAGTGTTAAAAATTAGCTTTTTCATTTTTGAAGAATAGTGCAAAAGTCTCAATGTGCCTTAGTATTTGTAGTCTTTCTTTTTAGGAAAAAAAAAGATCTTGTTTTTCACTGCTTGATTTCAGAAAATTTAGATTAGAAGAGTGTTGCTTATTGTATTCTCAAGATATTTGGTTGAATGCGCTTGTTTGGGAGAATTTTCAGGTTTTTGAAACAAAGTTGAAAAGAAAAATACTCTCTCCTTCCCCTAGGTAGGCATGTTTTGAATGGTAAAGTGAAAGAAGCTGCATATCATACTTGCATGGTTTTACAATTCTGTCCACACTCCATGCATTCACCTAACCGTTCAATTTAAAATTAACAGTAGTTATAGGTTAAAATGTTTTTAGTAATTTGATTGATAAGTTAGTGACATGTTTCGTCATTGTTAAATGTAGGAGCTGTCGTTTTTTTCCTGCACTGCAACCTGGGACCTGCGTCATTCTTCCACGTACTGGTTGTATATCAAATGGCCTTTCATGTACCCTTGAGGTATATAGAAAAGGTAATTCACATACTCGATTGTATATCGGAAGACCCCTTGTGAACGGTTGTGCATTAGACAGCACTACTACGGATTTGAACTCCCATGTACCTTGCGTAAATCGGGAGGCTCTTCTAGGATTCCTGATACCATCTAAGAAAATCCCTTTTGGTCATCTTGTTGGTGTAATACACCGAAAATAGCACTCGAGGAGATTACTATGCACATGTCATCCAGGTAGTCATGTATTCAGGTGAGGGACGGTTGATCCTCCTCGCCGTGCTTTACCGTTGGACCCTGCAGTATATAGCGAGTTGCAAATACTTGACAATCCTAGTGAGGAACTGGCTTACTTCATCCCCACTTGTCACTTAAGTTTGCTTGTGGCCTATAGCTTGTGTAGGAGAAGACCTTGTGTGAATTTTCTTAGTCTTGAAACCCAAGGTTAGGTTTAGTGACTTCTACAATCTTGCTAAGTTTTAGTTGAGACGATCCAGAATGAACTAGGGCTTACCACCCGACTTTCCTCCTGCTACAGGGGAGAGCCCAAAGGAAGTCGTAGATCAAGGAGCTACAACTGACTCCCATGTGGAAGGAAGCCCAGTTGTAGCTAGCGGAGAACAATTTACTTCTTACGTTAATCCCTTGGTCCAACATCCTTTCATGGCTGACACTTCCTTTCATTATCCTATGGAAGGTCATACTAATATTCCTGTTGAACTCGAATATGGGCCCAATGCTCCTTTTTGGAGAACCTCTATGGGCCAACCAATTTCAGAATTCAGAGTAACTATACCTTGTTTTGAGAATCCTCCTCCTTGTGAGAATGAGTGTAGAAGAATCCAATCCTCTCTTGATTGTCCTCGTAATTTTTCAGAGAGAATGGAAAGAATTATTCCCTCGCCCACATCTCAAAAAGAACCTATGTCAACTCTTTTACCCCATATTTCGAATCAATGGCCTGCTGGATATCATACACTTGCTGAAATTATGGCTCCCATTGATGGTTATCCATCACATGGTGAGACTTCTCATAATTCGGGTCAAACCTCCAACTCTGCTCCTACAATTTTGAATCTAGGTATGTTTCTACCCCTCCCACAACTTCTACGACTGGGGGACAATCCTCAGCTCAAGTGGCTTCTATATCTTCTAACGTCGGGGGGCAACCCCTAGTTCAAGTTGAGTAGTCGTTACTAGTAACAGACAGATCTCTACTACAGGACAATCTACAGTATATGTTACTCCTACCAATACCAATATGGTAAACCCTCCATCAAGTTCAGGTCAACCATCAGGGGTACAACCTGTAGTTAATCAAACCTCTTGGTGTTATGGTTATCCGTCAAATCAATTACCTATAGGGAATGCGAATTATAAACCTACACCTACAAGAATCATGTATCCTGGAATTCCATACCCTGGAAACATGTTTACATCGTGGGGGCAACCTAACTAGTCCTACATGCCCGCAATGGGAGCAATAATTATTAATACTACTGGAGGTTCTGGTGGGCCACCTTATGGCGGCCCACCTAGCGGAGTTCTTCCTGGAGGGGTCCACCTTATGGAGGACCACCACCCAGAGGACCACCATTGGGAGGGCCACCACCTGGAGGGCCACCACCTGGAGGTCCTCCACCTAGAGGCCCACCACCTGGAGGTCCAGGCGGTCCTCCTCCTGGAGGTCATCCCTCTTCAGGAGGATCTTCGAGAAGATCATATTCTCATCAGCCTTTTCAATAACCCGTGTGTGAGTCAATCTATGGTCCTACTAGTGGACATATGCCTTATCAATACTAACAGTATGTGGAACCTAATCGACAATTACCTTTCTTTAAAACTTTGGACTTACATGATCTGTCCAAGTTGATAAATGATCCCATTCGACATAATCCTTCATGGCCCGCTATTCCGGTAAAATTTCCATCAGACATTCCGAAGTTTGATGGAAAGAAGGGAGATGACACCAAGAACCATGTTATGACTTTCCATATATGGTGTTCGTCAAACTCCTTGATGGATGACTCTGTTCGATTGAGGCTCTTCCATCGCACCCTGACCAGCATGGCCGCGAAGTGGTACATTGAACTTCCACAACATTCGTTTGTGGATTTTAGCTCCCTGGCGACTGTTTACCTTACACACTTTCAGCTACCCATTCGTTACAAAAAAGATACGGATATTTTAACTTCACTTCATGATAACATCTCCACCCACATATCAGACCATATCCATGAGTGGAGAAGACAGAGATGACACATTAAATCTCCCATCCTGGACCAACTATTAGTTGATTGGTTCATGAAATCGTTGTTGCCTCCTATTGCCCGAGATGTGGCTATGGGCGATGTTGTTACTGAAGAGAAGGATATCAATCGTGCTCAGTATTTGGACTTGGTATATTCCCAATCCAGAATGTTGTATGACTTAATTCCTCAAGCTCCTCGTCCCAGCACAAATCCTACTAAACCACCTGCAGAAACTCTTGTTGACGGGGTTGTTGGTTCAATCAAGCCCTCGTCGGTAGCAAAACCTACCAAGAAACCGAATCCTTCTACTATTGCTCCTTTGATTCCTATGGTTTCCACTGAGGTGAATGCTATTCAAAGTACACAAACATCTGGTAACAAGAAAAAAGGAAAAGGTAAAAATAAAAATCCTAGAAACCAACAAGAAAATCCTAAGCCTATGACCACTGAGAATGATAAAGGAAATAGAAAATCCAAATATCACTACTTATTATGTGGTGGAGATCACTTCATGAAGGAGTGTCCTCGTCGTGAAGAGATCCATAAATTTTTGAAGAGTAACCCTGCACTGGAAGTCCTTACTGATCCCTTTCCCTTTCAACAACAATTGATAGACCACATGTCTAATCAAGGAACCTCTAGTTCCATAGAGTAAATTAGAATGATGTCCTCAAAAATAGTTATTTTTTTGACTCGTATCCAATCTTATGACAAACTCATGGAGAAGAAATATGAAAAACCTTCTCCTGAAAAATATCCTCTTGGTGGTTCTTCTACGTCCTCGTCTAACTCCCCCCTCACTATCGAGAAACCTAATCTCGACATGATTTTGCATCCACCCAAGAATACTCTTAGGAAGGCATTTTCCAATCCCAATGCCCAAGATGCAGAATTCTACAACGTTGTTGAAGATCTATCCCAACCACCTTGTGTGATGTCTACCCTCGAAGTGCTCCAAAGCTGTCCTACATAGTTCAAAAACTTGTTAACTACTTTTGGGAGCATTGGACCCAGATAACACAAATTTGATCCATTTCAATGTGGAGAACTATAAGTCTAGATTACCCCACCAACTCGCTTTTCATTTTGCAACGAGAGTAGTTGGTAGAAAGGTCCACGGGACCGTTCTGGATGAGGGAGCTTCTACCTTGGTTTTGTCTATATCTTGTTGGAGGGCCATCAGTTCTCCTGATCTTACGAAGTCACCTACTACCTTAAAAATTTTCGATGGGTGAGGTTTCCAACCCCATGGTTTGTTGCCAACCCTTTCAGTTGAGCTTGGGGGAAAAATTGTTTTCATCCAGGTGGAAGTGGTAGATGCCCCGTTATATTACAATCTTCTATTGGGGAGAAATTGGTTTTATGCTATGACCGTTGTCGCTTCAACAGTATTTCAAACTATGCAGTTTTTGTATTTGGGGAATAATGTAACTATTGATCAACTCGACTATTGTTCGTTGGATGTTACTGCCCCTGCTGTGAATAACATCCCTATGCTAGGCCAATCCCATCCTCCTTATCAGTCGACTGGGGTAGGCATGTTGAAGGACTCCACTCTTATGGGCATGTTTCTTCTAGCTCCTCCTAGTACATAAGTGGCAACCGTGAATATGATTTCTACAACTGGCTATAGCAATAAGGGAAAACAAGTTGTTGATTCATCCTCCCTTGGTCCGTATGAAGCACTGTATGATGATGTCCAATCTACTTCCGATTTCCATATCGATGATCTTCATCTTGTGGCTTTAGATCCTTACCACCTTCCTTACTAGTTAGAACCCTCTCTCCCTACTTTGGACTATCTCTCCAACACTTTTCCATCAGATGAGTCCATCATGGAGACTATGAGTACGAATGAATCTATATGGGAGGATCAAAACCATCGATCCTCATTCCCCCCCAATACCAATTCTGCAGATTTCGATTTTGTATCTCTCATTGGTACTAATATTGTAAACACTCCGCAAACTCCTATATTGTTGCAGAATATTGAATCCGAAGGAAATCTATGCAACATTACTAAAAAAACCCAATCGACATATCAGTCAAGCATGGAACCATCGAGCACGTTCATGTGGGGCAGAACTACTCGACTGAAGAGCCTGAAAGCTATAGAGCACTATTCAAAGAATTCTGTGGTATTTTTGCCTAGACTTATGAATAAATGCCTGGGATAGACTCGTCTATTGTGTTTCATGAAATTAAAACCTATCCCACAACTAAACTTGTCCGACAGAAATTACGTCAAGTCCATCCACAGAAGGTTGTGGCTATTAAAGTCGAAGTAGAAAAATTTATGAAGGTGGGGTTTATTTATCTCGCCCCCCTGACATAATGGGTGTCTAATATGGTTCATGTCAATAAAAAGTAGGGCACTATTAGAGTCTGCATCGATTTTTGAGATTTGAACAAAGCTTGTCCTAAGGAAAATTTTCCAACTCCACATATCGATCAGATTATCGAAAACTGTGCTGGAAGTGTCATCTTCTCTTTCATGGATGGATTTTCTAGCTACAATCAGATTGAGATCTTACTCATTGATCAGCACAAAATGGAATTTATATGCCTGTGGGGAACCTTCGCATATCGAAAGTTACCTTTTAGCCTTAAGAACATCGGAGCTACATTCCAGCATGCCATGTCCTATGTGTTTCACGACGTTAGGTACATCATGGAGACAAACCTTGATGATCGCTGAGCTCATTCACAGAAACAGGAGGACTACCCTGGGAATCTTAGGGACATTTTCCTTAGATTTCGTCATTATAACATACGTCTTAATCCACATAAATGTGTGTTTTGTGTAGAGACGGGACGTCTTCTTAGCTTTGTGGTTTCCAAGGATGGCATTCGGATTGACCCATTGAAGATTGCTGCTATGTTAGCTCTACCTTCCCTGAAAAACATTACTGAACTCCAAAGTTTGCAAGGGAAGGCAAACTTTCTTCTTCATTTCGTTTGCAAATTTGCACAGAAAACACACAGTTATTTGTGTTTCCTGAAGAAGGATACTCCATTATTATGGGATGACCAGGCCTAATGAGATTTTGATAATCCGAAACATGCTCTGACCCATTCACCCATGTTGCACTCCCATATTATTCGAAATAATTTATGTTGTATGTTTCTTCCTCCACTACCACCATTTGAACGGTGTTAGCATAGGAAGGTCCCAATAGTCAAGAACACGTGATATATTATGCCAGTAAGAATCTCATCGATTTTGAAACCCGCTACTTGCGTATGGAGAAACTAGCATTGGCTATGGTCATTGTTGTTCAAAAATTCTATCATTACATCTTTCTTCGCAATACCACACTACTCGCAGATCAAAACCCTGTGTACTACATTCTAACTCATCAGGTACTAGGGGGAAAACATTCCCGTTGGATAGTAATCCTACAAGAATTTGACCTTGAGTTTTCCAAGGCCACTTCGAATAAATATTTAGTCTTTGCAGAGCTGATGTGTGATCTTCCATGTGCTTTGATGGATACATAGCCCAATGATTCATTTCCAGATGAATGCATGTTCTTGATAAGAACAACTGACCCATGGTATGGATATTTAATCATTTATCTCCAAACTCAAATATTTCAGCCCAACATATTTCACCACGTGAAGTACTATCTTATCTTAAATGATACATTGTACAGACTTGGTATCGACTCCATTCTCCAACGATGCCTTACACATGAGGAGGTTGAATCCTTAATGATTGCCACTCTAGAGCATGTGGCAATCATCTTTCTGGGATGGCTACAGCCTAGAAAATCCTTCACGTTGGTTATTTCTGGCCTTCAATCTTCAAAGATTGTCATGAGGCATTTAAGAAATTCCCACCTTGCCAACACTTTTATCCAAAAAAGCACACCCACCCTGCTCCTTTACACCCCGTCATTGCAATTGGCTCTTTTTCCAAATGGGGTATTGACTTTATGCATTGTAATCCTACCTCAGCTGGGGGGCATTGTTACATCATCGTAGCCATTGATTATTTCATGAAATGGGCTAAGGCTATGCCTACATATGGAGAGGATGGTAAGACTGTCACCCTCTTTTTATTCAACCACGTGATAGCTAGGTTTGGAGTCCCACAGTCTATAGTCATTGACCATGGATCACATTTCCGGAATTAGATGATGGCTGAGCTAAGTGCTAAGCTGGGTTTTCACTGAAAATTCAACTCCCTATTATCCATAGGCTAATGGTCAAGTCGAGGCCATTAACAAAGTTTTAAAAACTATGTTGCATAGTATTGTTGGAGATCATAAATCCAACTAGCACTTGAATCTCTTTTCCGCTCTTTGGGCTTACAGGACTTCAGTGAAAACAGTAACTGGTTTCACACATTTCTAGTTATTTTATGGACTAGAAGTTGTCCTTCTTATCCAATGCCAGATCCCGTCACTAAAACTCGTTGTAGAACTTCTCCCAAACACTTCTACTGAGGAAGAGAGATTTTTGTACCTAACTAATCTTGACGAAACTAGAAGAGATGTTGCCTTAGCTAATGAGGCACATAAGAAATGCATCAAGGCACAGTATGATAAATCTGTTTAGCCTCATGTTTTCAATGAAGGTGACCTAGTCCTGACCTATGATCAGAGACATGATAAACTAGGTAAAGGGAAGTTTGAACCAATGTGGTATGGTCCCTTTGTCATTAGCAAAGTCTTAGAGAAAGGGGCTTATGAACTTGTGGGTTATGACGGGATACCCTTTGGGAAACCTCNATATATATATATATATATATATATATATATATATATAATTTACTTTCGGTGTGTTTAGCATTTTCAATATGGTTTTCAGTTTAGTGTCCCAGTAGTTTATACCATGTTTTGGTTATGCATATCAGATGGATTTTTATGGCTTTGTTGATGGTTCTTATCGTCATACCTTGAACCTCGCTTCAGCTGCTTGGGTTCTGTATTCCCCGGCTCATGACTTAATTAGTTTAGGAGCAGTTTTTATTGGTCCAGCTACCAACAACATTGTCGAGTATCAGGAAGTGATAGGTCTACTCACTAAGCCTGTATCTCGGTACATTCATGACTTGGTAGTGTTTATGGACTCACAATTAGTGGTTTTTCATATAAACCATGTCTATACCATTAGAAACCCTGTACTCCTCCATCTCTTTCGAAGAGTGTGTTTGTTAAAGAGGTCGTTTGAGTTTATTACTTACAGGCATATCCCTAGGTCAGATAATACGATTGATGACTCGTTAGCAAACTACATCCTAGATTGGTGTATCGCCCATTCATAACTTGTAAAATAAACATGGATCATTGTAAAATAAACTGTAAATGAAACATCAAACTCATGTAAATACGATTTCCATTTGAGACATGTAAGCACTAGTAATGAGTCTATGTGTGTGTGTGTGTGTGTATATATATATATAAATATTTTTACAAAAAATATGGTCACGAGACCCCATCTGAAGCACTCTTTCTTTCAGGTAATACAAAATGTTACAAAAAATCTTGAAGCTGGTCAGCTTTCAGGAATACATCATGCAGACCACCGTCTATTGATGCTTATGATAGCATATGATGGCCCGTGCCACCCTACGTAACAGTCAACTGAAGTGGCCCGTCACTCTCACCATGTGTCTCTGGTACCTCATGGGGAGTTCATCTATCCTAGCATTTGACATGTATAAGTTCAGACGGCCAAGGTTGTCCTCCAGCTCACTAATATCATCATTTCCCCTATAAACATAACGAGCTCCTACTCACTTATCTATCGAGGAAGATCCCCCTGCTCACACATCTCAAACATCTGCACGAAAATATTAGGGTCTTGTTACTATCCATAAAAGTTATAAAAACAATTAAAACATATTGATCACTTTTCTTACCAATGTTTCCCCACTGAGCATCTGGTGGTAGTGGCAAGTCTGGGTCTCCTCTGAAATCAGTCCCATCATAGGCGTAATCCTCAACCATGAGGATCTGATCACTGAACCAGCGGAAGAAAGCGGCCTCAAACTTCACCTTGGCCTTGCCATCTCCTGTGCGGGCCATGATATCTACCCACTGCACCATGCGGGGGTCTTTATCTCTAAGCTCAGTAAACACTACCTGAGGCCTCATGAGGGGTACTCTCTCGAAGAAAAATCATGCTAGGATGGTCCCATATCCGAAATGCTTCAACTCTCATTGCTGACATTTTGTCAGCTAGTATTTAAATACAGGTAATAGTGCCTCGGCCCAATTATATACCATGGGTTCCATAGCTTCCAGGGGATACAGTAGATGTGCCCGAGATGCTTGGTGGGGCACTTGGCTCCCGGCCACCCTCTGCATGGTAAATAGAATAGTTTGTAGTGGTATATCCCTCACGGCCTTGATGGGGATCTTCCTACCTGACATTTTTGTGCCAAGGAAGCAGTGGCGATCAATCAACTCTTGTGTAGTAATGTCCCCACCTCAGGAACCAGTCAAAGAAATAGGAGCCCCTCATCTCGATAATCCATTCAGGAATTATATATCCTCCGCCACAACGGTGAGAATGTGAGCCCCTAACTTGAAATATTGTTGTTCTGGATTCCACATCCGTAAGATGTGCTCCAATAGACATGCATGTGAAACCATGTTGGAAGTGCGAAATAATTTTAAGAGACCATAGCCTCTTAATGTAGCAATACAACCCACATTCCTTTCATCTTGGGCATCATCATCATCATGCTTCCTCTCCTTCCAAATCACCATTTTTTTATTAATGACCTGTCAAAAAACCATTAATGAGCTATTTAGAAGCATATTCCACCATCAAAAATGCTTAAAAACGTTTTATTTGACTAGGGTGTGAGTTTTTTTAACCTCACGACCGACACCGCTCCTGTCCTATTAGGACAGAGAGGTGCCACCACCTAGGCAAAGCTAAAAAACCACGGTTCTTATCGGGCACCGCTCTTCTCATAAAGGCCAGAAGCAGTTCCCTCCATGCGTGTTTTAGGGTTGCTCTTAAGGCTCTAATACTCAACAAAAATCAAAAATGGAAACCATAAAAAGGAAGGGAAGGTTTCTAGCTATTACCTGGATCTGACGATGCAGAAAATGAACAAACGACGACTCCACAATCTTCGATCGAAAATCTACACCTCAATTCTCCCAAAACACTTCAAGACTTGGTAAAATGGTAAATGTGTTGATTTTAACTATTCTACTTGGATTTTATAACATATTTTTAGGGTTTTTGTATTATTTTAATGTTTTTTAATCCAAAAAATCCCTTTTATATAATTTATAAAAGTTAGTTTAAATGTTTTGGGAGACTAATGAACTTTTTTAAAGTCTTGTAGGGATGGAAATTAACAGTATTGACTATGGTTGAAGTTCATTTTTTTACTTTTTTCGTACTTCTCGAAAACGGAAAAATTCCTTGGGCATTTATTTTGACACTTTGATCACGCTCTTAAACCTAGTATCAAAGTTTCGAGTCTTTTTCTGATTCTTTTCAGGCTCGTAAAACCTGTTTATCGCGTAAAAGAAACCTATTGGAGTCTTCTTTAAAACTCTTTTTGGACTCCTAAAATGTGTAACGATTGTCGATCGAACTTATCTTCTTCACGCTCTTAAAAGTACTTGAAGAGTCATCTCTCCGACGATAGTTTATCTCTTTTTTGGTTCGGATCAACTATTTACGAAAAAGAACCCTTTGGAGTCTTCTTCCATTTTTGTTCACTCTCTAAATATGAACGATGTTGAGTTTTCCTTCATCGGACTCATAAAAATCAAACGATGAAGGACCCTCTTTTGGGAACGAACCTCTCCTTTCTCAATTTCACAAAATATATGAGAATGGACTTGTCTTTGGATGAGCTGCAATGAGTGTTTTTTACCCTCTTCGAACTCATAAAAATGAAAAGAGGAACTCTTCAATCATGATGGGGAAATTAAGGGAAGGGAACCAATTCGTTTTGAAAAAATAATGGCAATTGTTTGTCACCTTTGAACATGGTACTTGTCTACATTTCATTCAATCAATTGGGTATTCAGCTGACTTCCAAGCCAATCCACTTTCATGAGTCATTTCACTCCTTTGATTCTTTCAAAGAATGCATTGTCTGCCTCTGCATTATGGTCTAGTCAACGCTTCCAAGTCTTTGGTCGTGTCACCCGATGTTCAAAGGGAAGTTGAATAGTTTACCTCTGTAGTCAAAACAGCATTTGTGTCAGTACTTTTTGAGCCAGTCCTATGGTTACATCATATACAACATTCCAGAAATTTGTTCCAAGTTTCTTGTCGTTGACATGGGATTCATCATGGCCCTCTAACGAGACTATTCATGTCGACATCAGTTCATCATCTAGGAATTAGTCTTAGAAACAAAATTCAATACCTAGAGGTTTGTATGCCTTAGTGACAGATTCTCTCACTCTCGACATAGGTTCACATCATTGAAATTTGATCGATATATTCAATTGAGTGTTCGACATCAAATCATCTATTCACACTCAGGATATTGTACTAGGTACCTTGGGGATCATTAACATTAATGGTGATTTCCGTCGCACTTGATAATAATTCTCATCATTGACCGGTAATCAAGTGGTTTCTATCATGTTCGACTTCAGAACATTGTAATCACATGGTTACATTCATACTTTGTGGAAGACAAGACGAAGACCCTGGTTATTTTGTGAAGCACTCATTACTTTCCCCAGGTTGCGATGGAATATTTTGTATGAAGTACCAGCATGGATCCACATTTGTATGGTCGTGGCTATGTCCAAGTTTGAGTCCACTATCACATGTATCTACGTTGTATTCTAGTAGCCATGTTTGTTCATCTCTCTCATGGATCTTCCTTGTATTGTTCTACAGTCGTGACGAAATTACATTTTACTATGAATCAAAATGATGTATTGCAGATTCCTGGTTGATGATGATCTCCGATCTAGCGATGTATTTCCTCGAAGTGAAAACTTGCTCTTTCAAAGCTTCCGCCTATCGTATCCCTCTAGGAGCATGCTTTGGGTGGCATTCTGTTACGCCTAAATCTAGTCACCACCATGAGCAGAGAACCCAAACATCATATTAGCCCTCAAATCCCAAAATATGAAGTGAAATACTGGCTTTTTCCTCATTGCTTACAGTTTTACAAGCATAAGTTGAGCACCTCCTTCATAAAACTCAAGTAACGCTTACTGCCTCTTGACAGTAAGCGGTGCCACCGATTATGGCGTGTGTACAATGAGTGGTTCGTCCCAAGCACCGATCTATCATTGTGGAGGAGAAGCGGTGCCCTTGGTAAAAAGTGAAAAAGAGAAGTATTCACAAAACTTCTCGAAGAGGGGCATCCCTACCTCCTAGGGCCACCTGGACTCGAGATCCATCCTTTTGGAATCTCCATTCCACCTCATCCACAAATTTCTCAACCATCCCTATCTATCCAAAGCCTATAAAAGAAGG
Organism: Pseudotsuga menziesii; assembly: GCA_001517045.1. Lineage (NCBI taxonomy): Eukaryota > Viridiplantae > Streptophyta > Pinopsida > Pinales > Pinaceae > Pseudotsuga > Pseudotsuga menziesii. The sequence continues at coordinate 90,301 of LPNX010227102.1, read as the reverse complement.
CTCATACTCCATGGTTGAGGGGAGAGCAAGGTTATGTTGTTGCATTGAGATTCTAGTCATTTGTAGTTGAGCATAGGAGGAGCAAGTTGGAACTTTTGGGGACAAGATCATTGACATGAGAGGAGGCATCACGACACTAAGGCGAAGGTTGTAAGCTTTTATCTTTATTCATTAATGCAAAGTTGGTTTCTTTCCCATATACTTGTTATTTTATAATCATGCATGTTATTATCAAATTCCTTGGTCACTGATATAGACGTTGTAGATGATGTTCTGGTATCTTTTATCTCGTTGTGTGTTTGATGTGTTTAAGCAGGTATTTCCTTGGAGATCTATTGCCACAGGAGAACAGTTATATCACTTCATCAAACATTTTATTCCAGGTGTCTACAGCTTCTAGGGGAAGTATTTTATTTTTGTTGTGACTTATTTGTTCTAGATCTGAACCATTCAAACTAGAGGAATAGCTCATGTCCGCAAGAGGTGAAAAATTCCTAGAAACAAGTACTTGATGGATTAGGCGCACCAGACGAGATATAATTCATGTACGACAGACAATTATCCTTTATGTTTCCATTCATCCGACATCTTGTGCACCACAAGTCCTCACGTGCTTATTTTCCCTTCTTTATATACTCAAGCTGCATGGTCAGGTTAGCCAACTACAACTGAATCTACATCATACATGTGCCACCATCTCCTATCGGTGAGGATTCTAGCTGCATTGCATGAAGTTCTAGTTCTTCTGTCTACGACACTATCTTCTGTTGCATCAAAGGAGCCCGGATGTGTGGTGGGAGCGCAGCAATAAACCACTCTTTATGTTGCACATCTGACATTTGAAAACTAACCTTGGCCATCAAAGTTTTAAACCACTGATCAAAATCCCATACGAATTTCATCTGTAACTGCTTGATCTCTTTGATCTCTGTGATGCACTACGACTTAGATTTAGGCTTTATGAACTCACATATCATCATGAGTCGGTTCTCATCAAGGGTTTTATGTGGGGTTTCGTCTGGTAATACATAGAACTTCATAAACTAGTCCAGTACGTGACCCTGCAGAGTCATGATCATCTACTCTTTTCGTAGGTCTGCACTGTGAACTTGGTGAACCATCTAAACAGCTTTGCAAAGGAACCAATGTTGCTCTGGATCTTCTGCTCCATTCCCATTGAATGTGGGTAATCTAATATCTGCCCCCACCATTGAGTTGGCATCGGGGTTGTCTAAAGAATTATTTAATGAAGGTGGACTCCTTTGCGCACTAGTCGCAGTACTAGTACTATCAGTATTAACATCTCTTTCAGGAGATAAGGCTCTAGACCTTACCTCTGGCAATACTCCGGGCATGGTGTAATTTCCTCCTCACCTTGGTGTCTCTGTAGATTCTTCATATTCATCTGCTCCTTTAGAAATTGGGCTATAGTATTCCTCTTCATCGCAAGACCCTTCGTCTATCTGGGACTCAACTTCGTACTCACTTTCTTCAAACTGACTAGGATTTCTCCTACCTTCTAGCGTCTTTATTCTCTTTCCTAACCTGAATCTCCTTCCACTCCTTAGGAATCCAAATTCTATTTCAGAGTTTGTACTTCCTTGGAACATCTCATCTCACCATTTCCCATTGTATCTATAGGTCATATATGACATATCCCCTCCTCTGGATGTGCGACTCAATTGCTCAACTGCAAAATACCCTTCTCATAGACGAGCATCTTTATCCAAGTATTTATAGACAACAAATACCTTCTTTGGGGTCCTTGGAAAAATTTTCCTTCGACCTCAATATATAAGGTTATTGTTTCTACTGCAAACTTAGTAATATATTCTTGCAAAATACTTTCGAACTAAAAATTAACAGCTCTAGAGATCGGGTTACTTGCACTAGTTAGATCGCGAATCAACTGAGGACTCCACTCGATCGCTTCGTTTCTTTGGAAATTTTTCTGTCGAGTTGCCAATATTGAAAACCACTCATGCAGCACAATAGGAAACTCTACAAATAATATCTCATGAATCATAGTATATGTATCGGTCTAACCAGTTTTATGCACTCAATCGTGACCTTGCACTCTCTTCTTAAGCAAATGCCAATGTCTTAGACTCCAGTCAATCCTCAAGTTCCTTCTTTTTCGAATGCCACAACATTTCCCTCGACTCAAGTGATTACAGGTCCCAGAAATGGAACCATTTGTTCGCATACTTATCCTCACTCACGCGACCTAGGTTCAACAACAACACAAAACCAACAAAACACCCAAAGACATCGGCCTAACGGAGCAATCTTAGTCGACAACACCTGCAAGGCAGGCGCAATCTCACATGAGATATCTTAATCTGTAACTACCAGAACCATGTTTCTGTAGTTGATGAGGGATTATAGTCCCTTGTTGCATGACCAAGGCGCTCAACAGAGATGGAGGGTTGGATTTTTTACTACTCAATGGTGGCGCAACAGTATGGCACAGTCGTCGTGCGACAAAACCTTGCCCTTAATGACTTAGCAGCTGGTGCAATAGTGCGACACAACTGATTCCTTGATATTAAATGACAATGATGCAACTTATATTATGACTTAATAGTGTTTAAACATGAACTAATACACAATTCTTCGTCGATGCTTAGATATCCATTCATTCACTACTTATTAGTATTGCGACATTCATTCAAGCCATAACCATAAATAATGAAAGATGTTCAAACATTCAACATTAATATTTAAACATTCAACACAACATTCAATCATTCATTAACACAAGAAATAACGTGGAAACCCATCTGGGAAAAACCACCAAGGTGCTCTTCATCTGGCATGAGAAATATAGGTAGCACCTTGTAGTCTGCAACTTACGGACTGTTTTAATATATGTCTTTTAGCTCAGACTCCTCTTTCTCTCATGCTCTCTGGTTTATTCTTCTATCTACTCCTACTGATTCGCACATGGCCTGGATCGACTCTTCTACTTTACTATCGGCGCATTCAGCTACAGAATGACTCTACAAAACGGTCTGCACACTCAGCTACAGATCCACAGCTCAACAGCCTTCTACTATCATACTCATCTTTGATATCTCCACAATACGCCTACTCTTACCAACTCTTAATGAATCTAACCCTTATATAGAGCGGGTTTCTCCTATTTATATAAATTACAAGACCAAGCAGGGTCGACTGAGTTCAGTTCAGTTATTACATTCAGAAGTAGCTACAAAATATCTTCTATTACATTGATGATATGCCATACTAGCCGCAAAAGTCCTGTATTACATTGATCATGGCCATAACTAACCACGAAAACATCTTTGATTCTGCCAGTACAAGTCATAACTAGTCGCAAAACTGTCCTCTAGTCTTCCGCTGACTCTGACTTCTGTAGTCTTCTGACCTGCTGCTTTTCTGCCTTAACTCTTCTACCCGTCAATCTTTCACCGACTCTGGGTGTGTTTTCCTCATCGCATCGATATGTGTCATAGCTCTCTCTCTTCTACTCTTGATTTCCATCCTTTAACTGCTTTTATCCCGTCGTGCACCTGCCTTTCCTCTTGCGCTTGCACTCCAGATTCTTCCTTGTGCACTTTTCCTAGCCCAACAGGTTGGATGTTACCTTTGTTGATCAAATCATGAATCTATTCATTCTCAACAATGGATCTTCTGTAAACATATCCATTAGGTAAAGAAGAACCAGGAACAAGTTCAATAGAGTGTTTTACCTTGCAATGTATAGGTACTCTGTTTGACTCTTGAAATATGTTTCAGTATTTCTCAAGAATGTGGTCGATCAGTTGTTGCTGTCGGGAGATGCATTGATTGGCGAGTCGATTAGTTGTTGCAATCTTCCTGGAATGTTGAGGATTAATCATTATCAATGTGAATTTATAAGCTTGGTTGATAAGCTTCATTGTTTGTTTGGCATATACCATCACAACCATTGATGCATGTTGTCGCTCTGGTATGTTGTACCATTGGTTCCGTACTTTGAAAATCACCTTCTGAGGCCGTGACTGATAACTTCCATGTCGATCCCATAAGTAAGGTTTCCCAAACAGGGATTTAGCTATGAAAAGTGGTGCCACATCACAAAGTACTTCATCTTCAAAAGGCTTAATGAAGTAGGTGATTCTGCATTGTCGGGTGATTCTTAGTTCCTGCCCATCCTTCATCCAACCGATATTGTAAGGCTAAGGTTGTGGATTGGTGATAAGACCAAGTTTCTTCACAAGATATTCATAAACGAAGTTCTTATTGAAATCATTATCCACGACCAAATGCAATGGATTGTTTTGAACCCATATTTGTGTATGGAACCTGCGCTCTCGTTCCTCCTTGTCGACGATAGTCGATGCTGTCATAGCAGTCGATGTCAATATCAAAAGGGTTGATGCTTTTGGGTCCGATTCTACCAAGGTTTTTCCAGACAAGTTGGAGGTCGACAATTTTGCCAAAAATTTCTTTCAATATTTGCATTCTGACATATCATGCTAGGATGAATTGTGATAATCACACCATTTCGCGGTAGGGGGTTGTTTGCTATGTTCCATTTTGTCTTTCTAAGAGTGCCTTTTTCCATGATTGGTTTTGGTGGGTTCGACTAAGAAGAGTCTCTTGACTTGTCAAAGTCAGCTAGTAACTTTTTGTCAGATTTTCAACCTGTCAGCTTTGTCATGAAGCATGTTTTTCCTTTCTGCTTAGCTTCAAGCTTACTTGCGCACTGGAATGCATATGCAAGCGTACTAATAGTCAAAAACTCCATCCCTTACTGAATGTATGGGGAAAATCTCTTGACATACTTCAGGAGAAGTAATTTATCTTCTTCTTGGATGCCAAGTCTCGCTATGAGTCGATATAACTTTTCGATGTAACTTTGCACATATTGGTCTTTCCATTTCCTTAGTTGCTACCACTTCTTATACTATTGTTCAATGTATTTGGGTGGGTATAACTCCTTAAGGACGTATTCGACAAATTTCTCCCACGTGTCTATGGATTCTCCTTCTTTCTCCATATTTGTCGATGGATTCTCCCACAAGTAATGCACAAAGGTCGACATCTTTAAGGATGCAATGGTGATATTTTCAGATTCTAAGAGTTGATTCACGGAGTAGTAGGATTCTATTTGTTGTACCCAATTGTCTATGGATTCTATGTCAATCTTGCCTTCAAGATTCGGTATGTCCAAATTCATTTGCACTTTGAATGGACTGGTTTTTTCAAAGTTGGATCTCATTGAAGATCCTCCTGAGGTCGAGAAGAATCAAGTGAGAATCTCATTAAACTGGGAAAACATTTTGATTTGCTATCGAGCCATTGATTTTTCTATGAGCTGCTCTGTCTCGTCAATTGCATGTCTATTGTATATTTCTTCGGCCATCTTCGATCTAGCAGTGTGAGTAGATGGATACTCTGAAGTCGAAGGTAGTGTCTCCTTGGATTGTTGATTTTGCGAGCATGTCTGAACATGCATAAGTCAGGTAAATTCGATAGAAGTGTCTACACAAAACTTAAACTCTGAATATGTTCTGATTAGGCTTATGACAAACTCGGATACCAATGATTTGGGTGCCCAAGTGCACGAGGGGGGACAACAATTTGATTGAATGAATCGAGCCCTGTTATGGCAGAAGAATATTAAGAATAAGTAAATCAAGAAATACACTACACACAAAAATACAAACACACAGACAATATGCAAGAATTTGACTAAACTTTGTTATTTCATTACTACTGTATGATGCACAATAATCTCTTGTATATTACAATAGTGTACATGTTTATATAGAGTGTTAAAAACGATTGGGTGTATACCAAATACGTCTAGTTACAAAGAAGTTGGAATGGTTCGGAATTTCAACCGTTACAGACGACTAGAAGAGAAAGAGACAATCTATCATAGTCATATCGATATGTTGGTGTCGACGATGCATGTCGAAGGCTAAACCTGTCAAGGTTCGGAATTGTAGAAGTCGATGTTGAACCTGTCGAAGTCAATAACAATGTCGACTGCTTGGTGGATCACTTCATTATTGTTATGTTCTTTCATTTTGCAATGCCATTCTGTTGATGATTGTGTGGAGTGATCAACTCCCTTTTAATCCCAAATTCTCTACAGCGTTCCTTGAATTCTTCCGAGATGAATTCTCCACCATTATATGACCGCAGAGTCTTGATCTTCCTTTTAGTGTGATTTTCGACCAAGGATTTGAATTTCTTGAACTTGTTGAAGACTTCATTTTTCCCTTCCAAGAAATATATCCAAGTTTTACGTGAGAAATCATCTATAAAAGAAACATAGTATACATACCTGCTTAGTGAGTTGGATGACATAGGCCCGCAAACATCTGAGTGGATGATATTCAGTATTCATTTTTCTTTTCTTTCACTACATGGAAATGTCTTCTTTACATTGTTTCCTTGCACACATCCCTTGCAAATGATTTCATATTTTTTCTATATTTATGGAATGCCTCAAACTACTTTGCTTGCATTCGGTAGTGCTCTATAGTGTACATGTGAAATCCTTCTATGCCAAATTTCACTTTGTTCTATGGATTCATGAACCATTGCTTGTTCAAGTTGTCCCTTCAACTTGTACAATCCTCCCTCTTTCTCACAAACATTTTTACATCATCTATTGTCTTTCCTTTTGGCCACATTAGGACTTGGCCATCAACAAATGCAACTCTTATTCCCTTTGCATCTAGTGCAGATATGGAGAAAAGATTTGTCTTCAATCCTGGAACATATAGCACATATTTCATCTTAAAATATTTCTTGGATTCTGGCTTATAGGAATCTATTGGGCCAGGAAAAGTGCACAAGGAAGAATCTGAAGCGCAAGTGCAAGAGGAAAAGCGGGCGCGCAATGGGGAAAAGTAGGTAAAGGAAGAAGTGCAAGCGCAGAGCAGAGGAAGCTGCGACGAGGAAAGGTAGATCTGAGTCCATGGAAGAGGTAGGTAGAAGGGTTAAAGCCGAATAGGTGTAAGTCAAGGAACACTGCAGAAGGACGAGCCGACGGAAGACTAAATGACAGTTTTTGCAGTTAGTTATGACCTATGAAGGCAGGATGAAAGACGTTTCCATGGCTAGTTATGACCATGATTAATGTAATACAAGACTTTTGCGCCCATTTGGCCTGTCATCAATGTAATAGAAGATATTTTATAGAAACTTCTGTAAGCAATAATTGAGCTGTACTCAGTCGACCTTGCACGGTCTTGTAATTTGTATAAATAGGAGGAACCCGCTCTGTATAAGGGTTAGCTTCATTGTTAGTCTGTTAGAAGAGTAGTAAGGATAAATCATAGAGGAATATGATAGTGGAAGGCTATTGAGCCAAGAATCTATAGTTGAGTGTGCAGACCATTTTGTAGAGTCGATCTACAGCTGAGTGCGCATACTGTTTTGTAGAGTCGATTTGCAACTGAGTGCACAGATATTAAAGTAGAAGAGTCGATCCAGGATGTTTGTGGATCAGTAGGAGTAGATATAATAATAAACCAGAGAGCATGAGAGAAAGAAGAGTCTAATCTATAAATACATATATTAAAACAGTCTATAAGTCACACACTGCAAGGTGATACCTATATTTCTCATGCCAGATGAAGAGCACCTTAGTGGTTTTTCCCAGATGGGTTTCCATGTTATCCCCTGTGTAATGAATGATTGAATGTTGAGTTGAATTTTTAACAGTTAAATGTTGAATGTTTGATTATCTTGCATTATTTATGGTTATTGCTTGAATGAATTTCATAATAATGATAAGTAGTGAATGAATGGATATATGGGCATTGCCAAAGCATCATATATTAGTTTAAACACTGTTAAATCATAATATAAGTCGCACCACGGTCATTCACTATCAAGGAATCAGTTGCATCGCACTATTGCACCAGTTGTTAAGTTGTTAAGGAAAAGGTTGTGTTGCACATTGTATATGTCGCGTTGTTGTGTCGTCACCAAGTAGTAAAAGACTCCAACCCTCCCTCTCTGTCCAGCACCTTTGTCGCGTGCCAAGGGACTACAATTCCTCACCAACTATGGAAACATGGTTCTGGTAGTTAAACATTAAGATATCTCAAGTGAGACTGCGCCTGGCTCACAGGTGTTGCGACTAAGCTTGCTCTGTCGCGCCCATGTCTTTGGGTGTTTTGTTTCCCTTGTGTTGTTTTTGAACCTGGGTCGCATGAGTTAAGAAAGTAGGCCAACAAAGGGTTCTGTTGTCGGGACCCGTAATCATTTGAGTCGAGGGAATGTTGTGGCATCTGACAAAGCAGGAAATAGAGGTTTGGATGGAGTCTAAGACATTGGTATTTGTGCAGCAAGAGAGCGCAAGAACACAGTTGAGCACAGAAAACTGGTTATACCAGTACATATACTCAGATATTCATGAGATCTTCTTTGCAAAGTTTCCTAATGTACTGCATGAGTGGTTGTCAAGATTGGCGACTAGGAAGACAAATTTCTAGAGAAGAGAAGCAGTCGAATGGAGTGATCAGTTGATCCGTGAGATAACCAGTGTAAGTAATCCCATCTCTAGAGATGTTGATATTTGGGTTGACAGTATTTTGCAAGGATATGTTACTGAGTTTACAGTAGAAACAATAACCTCATATAGTGAGGCTGAAAGAAATTTTTTCCAAGGACCTCAAAGAAGGTATTTTTTATCTATAAATACATGGATAATGATGCTTGTTTATGAGAAGGGTATCTTGCAATTGAGTAGTTGAGTCGCATACCTAAGAGAAAGGATATGTCGTGGACGACCTATAGAGAAAATGGGATATGGTGAACTGAGATGTTCCCAGGAAGTACATAACCTGAACTAGAAGTCGAATTCCTAAGGAGTGGAAGGAGATTCAAGTCAGGAAAGAGAAGAAAGACAGTATGAGGTAGATGGACTCCTAGTCTGTTCGAAGAAAGTGAGTACAAAGTTGATTCATGGCTAGACGAAGGGTCTTGTGATGAAGAGGAAGACTATAGCCCAATTTCTGAAGGAGCAGACGAATCTGAGGAATCTATAGAGACACCTAGATCAGGACGTAACTACATCATGCCAGGGGTCTCACCAGAGGTAAGATCTAGATCCTCATCTCCTGAAAGAGCTATTAATACTAATAGTGCTAGTACTACGGTGCGTAAGGGATTCCACCTTCATTAAATCACTCTTTAGACAACCCCGATGCCAACTTAATGGTGGGGGTAGATATTCGATTACCCACATTCAATGGGAATGGATCAAAAGATCCGAAACAGCATTGGTTCCTTTGCTAAGTTGTTTGGATGGTTCTCTACGTTCACAGTGCTGACCTACGAAATTCACAGATGATCACGACTCTGCAGGGTTGTGCACTGGACTGGTTTATGAAGTTCTATGTAGTGCCAGTAGGAACTCCACATAAGACCCTATATGAGATCCGACTCGCAATGATATGTCAATTCAGAAAGCCTAAATATGAGTCACAATGCATCACTGAGATCAAGGAGATCAAGCAGTTACCGATGGAATCTGTATGGGATTTTGATCAGCGGTTTAAAACATTAGTGGCCAACGTTAGTTTCTAGATGTCAGATGTGCAGCATAAGGAGTGGTTTATTGTTGCGTTATTACCACACATTCGAGCTCCTTTGATGCAACAGAATATTGTGTCATAGAGAAAAGCGCTAGAACTAGCAATGCAGTTAGAATCCTCGTCGATTGGAGATGGTGGCACATGTATGATGCAAATTCAGTCGCAGTTGGCTAATGTGACCGTACAGCAGCAGGATATCAAAAAGGGTAAAGAAGCATGTGAGGAATTGTGGTGCACAAGATATCGAATGAATGGACACACCAAGGATAATTGTCTGTCATACATGAATTATATATCGTCGATTGTGCCTAACCCATTGAGTACTCACGGGCTACCATGGTGCTACATATTCCAAAGTAGAGGGAATCGCGATGAGGATTGCTTATACTTACAGAAGATTATAAGTACCCCAGCCAACCTTTTCTGTAAATTTTCTAAATCAGTAGGGCATGGTGAAAAGGATTGTAGAACATATCAGATCCTGAAGGAAAATATAGTAGACACCTACTTGATGAAGAATGATGGGTAGGTTCAGGCTGAACAGGCGCAATCGCACTACCATCCTGCGCCTTTCCCGCAAAACCAGTATCAGAATCAATATCAGCCATAATACGCGCCTCAGAACCAGTACGCACTGCAAAATCGGTATGCGCCACAAAATCAATACCCAATGCAGCAACCACACCCTCAAGGAAGGGGGGATGGAAACTTCTGAGGAAGAGAAGGAGGAGGATTTGGCAGAGGAAGAGGTCAGGCTACATGCTATAATTGTGGACAGTCGGGCTATTATGCTAGAGATTGCCAAGATCCTACAAAGACATGTTCATATTGCAAAGCACATGACCATAATGTGGAGTAGTGTCTGCAGTTGATTGCAAAGTGGTAAGCTCGGACTGTCATAGGTCCTAATCCTGATTAGAATCCCAACCTAAATCCTATCCCTAATGTTCATATGATTGTTGTTGAGCCTAGAGAGCCAACTGTTGATGTCATAACACGAGGAGGTTCTATGACTAGAACCGATCAGGATAAACTACAAGAAAAACCGGAGGTGCGACCCGTGGGGAAGAAGAAGGTGCCATTTGACGTTAAAAAATAGAAACAAGTATTTTGGACGTGCAACCCAAGTTTGTGGACCCAGAACAACCATCAATCTCTACAGAAGTCAGGGAGATGTATGAACGCTTCCAACAACTATTCCAGAGGCAGATTCTAAAAAGGGTTAGTAAGCTCAAGTCGTTCCTTTCAAGTTGCTTAGCACTAGTCCAAGATAAAGATGTTATCACAGAACTAGAAGCAATGATAGAAGAAACCCCAGTCGGGTCGCAAGCTGAAAGAACGGTTAACCATGTCAAAAATAAATTTAAAACAGGGTGCGAGTTAAGAATGATTGCGCAGATAAGGGATTATGACATGGATTACATTATTCTAGATCTGGAATCGAACGTCAATATTTTGACACGACGGACTTGGGAGAGCATGGGAAAGGTGCGACTGGAATGGTCTCCTGTCTAGCTGAGACTTGCAAATCAAGAAAATGTCCTACCAATTGGTAGGTTGAGTCAAGTCCCTATCGACATTGAGGGATTGCATACATTTGTAGACATTGAGGTCATTAACATTGTCGATGAGATGAACCTGTATCCCATGCTTCTCGAGATAGACTAGGCCATAGACAATCAGACCATCATAAATTTCAAGAAAATGATTCTCTCATTCGAGGATGATGAAATGAGGGTAGTGTCTCCCATTGATCCATTAGAGGAAAAGAGGTATGTCGAACGAGTCTACAATGGAGGATAGGGAAACTAGACCATATCTATAATATCAGTGCGCCAAAAGATGACTACATACATCCTATAATGGATGGAAACCTAAGCTAGAAGAGTGCTAGTTCATGCACATCAGATTCAGGGGAGGCCTTGGAGAATTGGAAAAACAGATTGCATGAAGTCTCTATGCGGAGATGTGCCAGTATAACAGGGTCTTTGCGATGGGTGGAAAACCAGTCAAGGGATCTACCAACCTATGAGGGTTTACCTAACCTTGTGACATTCCTAAGCAAGTTTGAAGGACTTGTAACAGAGCCACAACGCTTGTCTACATTGGACTATGTATTAAAGGCTTTTCCCGCTAGATGGTGGGAAACACATAAGCAATCCATATCATAATGGCCACAATGTTGAAGGTTGCTGGAAGTTAGATTCGGCGAAGAGGTCACTATCGTGGGTCATAGGTACATCGAGTTGTCAAACCCTGTTGAGCATATTAATCAGTGTCGCATAGCATTTGAGGAATACTCGCGACAGGAATGGGTCCATCATTTCATTCATACATTGGAAATGACAACCAGAAGCTGGTATACTTCCATAGCATTGCGACGAGGAACCCAGGATTGGGACAAGATGGTTACACAGTTTGAGCACGCCTTTGCATTTGCTAATGAGAAGTTGACGGTTGATGCTGCGCTTCAAGAAATTAAAGAGAAGATATTCGTTGAAATCCTTGTGGCAGAAGCAAGTGTCCATCAGTGCAGCACAATTATCCAGCAATGGATGGCTTGCTACAATTTGGCGGGTGAGAGAACCAAATGATGATCTGACTAACATAAACATACCAGAGTCGGAGGGTATGCATGAGGTCGAAGGGAGTGGTATTTCAAGCGACCAATTCCTTAAACTGTTGAAGATCAAGAAAGTGAACATTGGCTCGCTGGAGAACCCAAAGTTCGCCAATATAGGAGATTATTGGGACGATGAGACAATATCAAATATAACAAACTTGTTGCATGAGTATCAGGATCTATCCCCCACCAATTTGACATATATGAATGGAATAGTTGGTGATTTGGGAGAAATGAAAATACCCCTGAAACCAGATGCTAGACCATTTAAGCAGTGACCATATAGGTTGAATCCACGGTATAAGGAGAAGGTAAAAATTGAATTGGATCGCATGCTCGACGTGGGAATCATCGAACCTATTGAGGAATTAGAATGGATCGACCCTACAGTGATCCAAGATAAGTAAACAACAAGCGAATTCAGGATCTGTGTTGACCTACGAAAGTTGAATGATGCATGCCTGCATGATCCATTCCCAACACCATTTACAAATGAAGAGTTGGAAAGTGTCAAAGGAAAAGAGATGTATTGATTCACTGATGGCTTCTCCAGCTATCACCAAGTAAGAATCACGAAGGAGAATCAACATAAAACAACCTTCATCACAGAAAGGGGGTGATACCAGTGCACGGTAATGCCCTTTGGACTCAAGAATGCATGTGCTATTTTTTCTAGAATAGTAGTCTCTACTTTCAAATATTTTATTCATAAATTTTTTGAGGTCTACTTTGATGATTGGACTGTATTTGGTCTAGTAAGAGACAATATTGAGAGTTTGCGCATGATGCTACGCCGCTACTACCAGTATTAGATTACGCTTAATTCAAAGAAATATATTTTTTGTGCACCATTTGGTGTACTAATGGGTCATGTTGTATGTCGCAACGGTATTTTGGTCGACCCAACGAAAGTTACGATTATCCTTGACTTGCCACCACCTACATCCGTCGCTCAACTCAGATCGGTGTTAGGGCACACGGGATGCTACAGGAAGTTCATCAAAGGATATGCAGAGATAACTACACCCATGGAGAAACTGTTGAAGAAAGATGCAAAGTTCCAATGGACAGAGGCTTGTCAGGAAAGCTTGGACAAATTAAAGAACAAAATGGCCATTGCACCAATACTTGTATTTCCGAACTGGAAGAAGAGTTCCATGTTCATGTCAACGCGTCGTCTGTCGCGCTCAGCATAGTCTTGACACAACCAGGTGACAGTGCATTGGACCACCCTATTGCTTTTACTAGCAGAAAAATGTCGACGGCAGAGAAAAATTATACAACAACAGAGAGGAAGGGACTTGCAATGGTATATGTGTTGCAAAAGTTCTGATACTACTTTTTTGGGTGGAAATTTCCAAATGTACACTAATCATTAGACATTGAAATACCTGGTCAACATGCCAATGTTGGTGGGGAATATCTGTTGATGGCTCCTCCTATTTCAAGAATTCAACTTTGAATTCATTGTTAAACCTAGTCAACTGAATGTAGGACTTGATCACCTATCAAGGATAGAGACTGGTGAAGAATCGACCAGTCTGGAGGATAACTTTCTTGATGCGCAACTTTTCGTAGTCACCATGATGGAGGATCAGAACAAGGAATTCAACGCCATCATTCACTTTCTGAGCACAGGATATGTACCTAAAGGATTCTCCAATGTACAAAAGAAACATTTAGTCGTCAGAGATTCTGAATTTACATTGATCGCGGGACACTTATACAAGATGGGCGTGAATGAAAGATTGTGATGTTGTGTCTTTGACCATGAGCAACACTAGGTAATGAGTGAAGCACATGCCAGTGTCGTAGGAGCACACTACCCTGGAAAGGAAACTGTGCATAAGATGTTGCAAGCTAGACTATGGTGGCCAACCATACATATGGATACCAAGAGCTTTTGTCGACGCTGCGATGTCTTCCAGAGGACAGGAAAAACATCGCATCATGATGAGATGTCGCTTGTGCCACAAATAACCCTGCAAGTATTCGACAAGTGGGTCGTTGATTTTGTTGGTCCGATCAGTCCACCGGGGAAAAGGACTGGTGCGCACTATTTTATTATAGCGATGGAATACTTAACCAAATGGGATGAAGCCATGCCTATAAAATATTGTACCGTTGTGACTGCAACGAAGTTTTTATTTGAGAATGTCATGACCAGATTCGACTGTTCAAAAATTCTGCTAAGCGACCAAGGTATGCATTTTGTTAACAAAACGATTGATGAGCTTACAATAGAATTCTAGATTCAGCATAGGAAAATGATTCTTTATCATCCTTAGGCGATTGGAATGGTTGAATCCTTCAACAAGATTCTGGAGAATGAGTTAACAAAATTATGCAATGTGCGTCGAGATGACTGGGGTTAGAAAGTTTCAGCTATGTTATAGGCTCGTCGGACAACCTACAAGCGATTGACAGGGCACACTCCATTTAGACTGGTATTTGGATAAGAAGCCATGGTGTCGATGAAGTATATTGTGCCAATATTAAGAATTGTCACACTGACGGAAATGACAGATGTGGATGTCGTTGAGCAAAGGCTTTTGCAGCTCGTTCAGATGGAAGAAGAACGCTTCGTCACAGGATTCCACCAGAATATCGAGAAATTAAGGCAGAAAGCATGGCATGATTGCCATATCAGGATTAAGCCATTCAAAGTCAGAGGACTTGTTTTTTTGTATGATGGTAAATTCTTCAAACATCCAGGGAAATTGAAGATGCATTGGCTAGGGCCATATATGATCGCACATATCATTGATGCGGGCGCGGTGAAATTTTAGAAGCTGGATGGAATGTACGTCATAGGAATGGTAAATTGCAGTCACCTAAAACCTTACTATGATAGCCATGACATGCCTGGGTAAGGTCGTGGTGGGTTAAAAAAATAGAGAAAAGAAGAAAAAAGGAAAGGGAATTGTTTTGTCACACGTCTGTGACAGGGGTATGCCAAATCACAGTAAAAGTGAGAATGACAGGTTGGATGTCATTAAAGTGTGGATACCTAGAAATATTTAATTCGTTATGACAACAAGGTGTCATTAATTCTACGCGTCCAAGGAAAATGACAGCGTGATTTTCGGTCCCATCAGTCGTCCCCACAATAACTTCCATAATTGTCCTAAGAGGTACATATCAAAACTCGAGTTCATGATTAATGTTGGATTGTGTCGAATCGGCATCCATGTGATGGACAAGACATCGACCTCCCATTGAATGATCACATGCATGACGAGCACACCCCTATAAGTATGAGATTTCATCGCCAAGAATCATTTTGCATGCATAGAGAGAGCAAGAGCGAACCAGAGCTTGAGATTGAGAGACGAAGCTAATGGTTATTGAGATTTTCAGTGCCAGTGAGCAATATAACGTGACTATTGCCTCATCGTGTCCAATCGAAGAATAAATTGTGTCATCAGAAGTACATCAATAGGAATAAACGATGGTGCAAAAAAATCCACAGACAGTTTCTACGGTCGGTTTGGCCCCTGTTCCAGCCTCTGTGTCGGCCCCTGTTCCAGCCTCTGGTTTGGACTCTGCGTCGGCCCCCGTTCAGAATCCACTGGTGAATCCCACAGTTGTGGGTCCATGACCATTCATGCCGTAGACAGAGGCTCCAGAATCATCAAGGCCGAAGCTATCCAAGAAATGTAAGGCTAAGGCCATTGAGGATGTGCCTACTCAGGACATGCCCATGGAGGACGCACCAGAATCACCACCACGTAGAGACATTGGTGCCACCGTTGAAGAGTAGAACCTGTTACCCAAATATGTTCGACCAAGGAGAGAAGAAGCACAGGAAGTGAAGCTTCCAATGAAAGTGTGCTCTTCCTTAGCAACACCCTGAATCCCTACTGATGTACTGTTGTTGATGAACATCATTCCCGAACTGGCCAATCTACAGCTTGACGATACAGATACGTGCAAGCAGGCGGGCCTGGAGAGGAAAAATTATATGATCATGTTTCCAGTTGAGTCGCTTGACCACAGTTGGTCGTCGCGATGGAGTGGGCAAAAGGAATTGAATGTGCGAGCCTACTCGACCTGCTGCTTATGTTGCACTTTGGTCGGAGCATGCAAGTAAGTATCTATGTGACAGCTTCTTGTTTGTTTTCATGGAGGATGCTTATGGCTTGATCGACCGTACCATGTCGACGTCGAGCTCATCTCATCGATAACGGGTTGACACTCTGTCGACATTGAGCTCATATTGTCAATAACAGGTCTGTCGAAGCAAGGAGATGATCTTGCACCATATTTGTGACCAAACAGGGATACCACAAAGATGAAGCGTAAATATGATCTCCAGCGTGCGGATAGATTATTCCTCATTACCCATATCGAGGACCGTGTGGTAAGATTCGCTGCGAAAATCCTGTCTTGCAAGCTGCTGCGCAATATTAGGCCTACTGAGTTCACTACCAAGACGGTTGAGATGGCAGAGTAGTGCGCAGTAGGTGTGATCTTCAATTGGTCCCAATACTTGCTCAATGGGTTGATAGATGATGCGGAGGAAGCAACGGAGTATGAAAAGGCCATATTCCACTACTCCTGTTTGTTGATCTTAATCTCTTTCATTGTTTGGTCAGACCCACCCGACTATTAGCCCGTGGATGTCCCAGTGCTTTGCCTTGGCGCAAAGTATCAGAAACGTTGGAAGGATAAGGAAGACAAGATTTGGCAGAAGGACAAAAACATTGAGTTCTTTCTGCACCGCGAGGCATTGTGTGATGTAATCAGGTGCCAGCATCGACTACGTGTAGCGATAGTTAAGAGATATCGGCCTTTTATAAACTTCCAGGATGGTGTCCATAATGTTATTTTGGATCCACTACAAGACTCGACCAAGAAAGCACACCCAGCGGGTTTTGTGATTGAGTATGTGGATGTCGAAGCCATCATCCAGGAATGGCTGGAAGAGTGGCGCATCCCGATCGATGTGCAAATGGACCAAGGAAGAAATCAGGGAGTTGGCCAAAGAAATGGCCAAGGAGGAGGCCAAGGTGAAGGCCAAGGAAATGGCCAGGATGATGCTAGGGGCGACAGGCAAGAAAACCAGTCACAGGAGGGAGATGACGGGGGTGATAACAGTGAGCACAACACTAATGACAATGATGGAGAAGACACGTTGACTGATGAGGATGTGTGAATCAAGCAAAAAGAACAGGAACAAGAGCGCACGCACCCACCCAAGAAGCGAAAAGCTGACAAAACATCTAATACTGTCAGCTTGGATGAAGAAGACATTGGCCTACTTGCAGACGTTGTCGCAGAAGTAGCCAAGAGCAGCCTTGAGGGGGCCTAAGAATGCAGTAGACACAAGTGACCAAGAAGCTTGTTGAGCATGTTAACAAGCTCATAGAGGCCATCAATGAATTTAAAACCACTGTCGAGGCTGAGACATACGGCATGGATCCCGGGGACACCTTAGTCGTGCCACTACTGTTGCCGCCCCTCAAGATGGCATTAAAGGTGCAAGCACTACAGTCAGGTATAGAAGAATAAGATGATGTCATCAAGGCAATGGAGACGTTAATGCTAGATTTTTCAAAGCTACCATTGGCCGATGTATAATTCATTCAACATCCGGCCGCGATTGGACTCTGCATCCAAGAAAATGAGTTGGCTTATCGAGCCACAAAGAATACAAGGAAGGAAAAAGAGCGCAAGGTCCTCCTTAGGGAAAAGGACCAGGGGATCGAGGCACGTGAACAAAGTCGACTTATACTAGCGAAAGCCATCAAAAGTGTAGTCGCAGAGATCCCGCCGAAAGAAGGCCAAGAATATGAGGATTCAACTGCAAAGCATTAGGGGAATTTTGAGGTCAAAAATGGGCCTCATAAGGGATATATTAAAATATTATGAACTATGCATTTTATAGGGAAGGTATACTTGACAACTCACATTTCCACTACATTAAATGTATATTTTAAATAACCATGGTTGAGTTACATACTAGAAACAAAAATAATAATAAATATTATATTGAAGTGACTAAAAGCTAATTTTAATTTCCAAAAAATGTGTAGTACTTATATGCATTCATGCCCTTGAACTTGGAGATCACATTTAATAAAAAAATATAACCACAATGAAGAGACAATCAAATATGTTTTAATAATAAGATATAGACACAATGAAAAGACAATCAAATAATACAAAATGAGAAAACATCAAAATTTTCAAATTTTCTCCAACCACACATTGAAAATTGAAATTTTCAAATATATATATTCTTAATTTTTTATTGTAAATTATGTTTTTTTGTTTCTTTATATAATTTATGTATTTTTATGATATAATTAATTTAGCGTTTGAAAATTAAAATTTAAGATAACATGTCTCTTTTTAATTTTTTATTATAACTTATCTTTTTTAAGTTCTTAATAAAATTTGCATTTAATATGCTTAACCCATTATTCAAAAATTAAAATTTAAAATAATAAATATATGTGTTTTTTTAATTTAAATTGTTTATTTTCTTATTAAATCAATTTATGTGTTTTTATAATGGAATAAATTTAGTTAAATTCTCATAAAATAAGATGTTCATGATTGGTATAAAAAATAATTAAACCAATTTATAATTTTTTTCTCTATTAATAAATTAATCACCTATTATTATTATTTTTTTCTACATTTTAAAATATATAGAAATATTTTAACATATTCATTATATACTCTAAATTTAATATATGTGTGTGTGGAATCAACAACGATGTCATTTTATACTCGCGTGATACGGGGTCGATTCCGACGACTCTAGTATAACCCCTAGGCACGACCAACTATGGGCTCAACTTTCGCACACATTTCATTGAGACTCGAACCGCTAACTTGCTTAACATCCTATATGCCTTAACATAATGTGCATTTACCAATCAGCCTACATCCCTACCCTTTATTAATATATTTATTATACATTCTAAATTTTAAAAATTTAAATTTTGATTGTAATAATTTTTTATTTTAATATAGGTTAGCACATATATTCTATACTTAAATCTAGTCTTTAAAATTTGATTTTAATAATTTAGAATCTGAGTTTTTCTTAGCTTTTAATTAATTCATTGTAATATAATTTTGTAAAATATTGTTTTCAATGTAATTATATAAGTTAATATTTAATATTTTAAACTTTGATTTTAATATTTTGTATAAGGTATTGTTTTGTAGTTTTTAATTAATTGTACTATAATTTGATAAAATATTACATTTTATGATATTTTATTTAGAATTTAGTTTTTAAAAGTTAGTTTTTAAATTGGGTTTTATGAATATATTATTTTGTAATGTTTTTTATTGTAAATTTTTTTATACAAATCTAATAATAAAATATTTTAAAAGTATTAGAAACCTTAATAATACTTTTTAAAAATAACAAAATAAAATAAAGTTCAATTAAAAATATATAATTATATAATATTTTTTAGATTAAAAAAATAGATAATATATAACATATTTTTTCCACAAATTAAAAAAAAATCATAAACTTTTATATATATAAAAATTTACATTCATCAGATGAACATAATACCAAAAAAGTATTGTCCATGATCACCAAAAAT
The DNA here is from genome assembly GCA_001517045.1 of Pseudotsuga menziesii. NCBI lineage: Eukaryota > Viridiplantae > Streptophyta > Pinopsida > Pinales > Pinaceae > Pseudotsuga > Pseudotsuga menziesii. Next base: position 70,529 of record LPNX010227102.1, on the reverse strand, counting down.
CTTCCCAGATTCAAAATTTGTAGTAAACTACTACTCCAAAATTACCAATTACAAAGGCTCATAGCCCCAACCAACAAAAACAGTCAAAAGACTTAACAATAAACTGAAGTAAACTTCATATCTAAACAAGTTCATCTTCTCAAAGTTTGTAACAGAACTCAATGTTCCAAACCCCACAAGTATCAGTCAAAAGACTTAAACAATATTGAAGAAAACTTCATATCACAAGTTCAAACTCCTCAAAATCATGGACACCAATCCCTCAAAAGGATAACAGGATTTCTGAAAATTTTGAATTCCATTGTTTCATAATAAGACAAACTCCTTCCTGAACCATAGCACCATCTTTTGCAAAACCATCAGCAACAAATTTCTTTCCTTGTATATATGCTTGAAAACCACTGAATCCAGCATCCCAAAAAATCTGATAACTTTGGAAAGCAAAGGAGACAAACTCAAATTCTGCATTATGTACAAACCATTAACCCAATTAATAACAAGCTAAGAATCTCCAAAAACTTGTAATTTGCTAATATGATTCTCCAAAGCCAATTTGAGTAACAATTTCAAACCAAGAAGTTCTACATAGTTATTAGTTCCATTTCCAAGACCAGCTTTAAAGGAAATAAAGCATTCTTCTGGAAAAAAAAATAAGATTCCTCCTGCACCACAAACTTTTGGATCACCTGCAGTTGAGCCATCAAAATAGCCCCATGGGAAAGAAATGTCAATAGATTCCACAACCACCTGTCTAGTTTTTATAGAAATAATTCATTGAGGGATGGGTCTCAACATTCCCAAACAGATTGAAGAAAACTGAGAAGACTATGGAAGCGAATCCTCAAAACAACTCTGGTTCCTTGCTTTCCAAATAAACCACAAAACAATGAGCGGAAATGATATAATACCATTTATATCTTTATTAAGACACCAACTTTTTAAACAAACTTCCACAGATTCACCACTCCATAAATTGTTTAAATGGATCTTAGATTCAACTTCTTTCCATACCCCTTTTGTATATGGGAACTCTACAACTAGATGTAAATTAGACTCTCCATCACTTTTGCATAAATAACACCTACCCGACCCTTCCATGCCTTTCCTACAAAGAACATCCAAGGTTAATGCCTTGTTAGACAGTAAAAACCAGGTAAAAATTTTTGTATTAAGAGGACATTTGAATTTCCACAAAGCCTTCCACCACCAACTGATCTCCACATCAGTTTTATCCAAAATGAGTTGTTTATACCCATCTTTTGGAGAATAAATACCTGATTTAGATTGAATCCAAACCAACTTATCCTCGGAATTATTTAGCCTTATATTGTTGGATTTAAGATCTGCAACATAACTGTTCCAAACATCTACATCCTGTTCATCCACAATACCAACAGCATCAGTAGATAACCAATCCTACTCTTGGAATAAATTCAAACTAAAACAACCAATATCCTTCAAAAAATAAAAACCAAAAGAGTGGATCCTTTCAATCAACTGAATAGGTAAATTATGTCTCCAAAGACAGCCAACCCATGGATCCAGACCAATACGTACCTCTGCCCCATTCCCAATATTCCAAACCAAACTGTTACCAATAAGATAAATATAACATATATGCATAAGTAAAATGTGTAAATAAAAGATATTTTTAATATTAAGAAAAATTGGATAAATATAACATATATTGAAAATTGTGTAAATACGTGCATATTAAGTTAAAAGACATATATTGTCTTTTTCAAAATATATGAAAGGACAATAATATTTTATTGAAAAAGTGTGAAAAGACATTAGTACTTTACTCTAGGTGTAAAAGTAATAATATATATTATTGAACAAATGTGAAAAGACATTAGTACTTTACTCTAGGTGTAAAAGTAATAATATATATTATTGAACAAATGTGAAAAGACATTAGTACTTTACTCTAGGGGTAAAATTACTTGTAGACTACCATGGTTAGCCCTAGATTTTGATCAACCTTTTAGAATATGACAAATAAACAACCTTAACTCAAGTAATGCCAACTCAACTATTATAAATGATGTCATTCTTTAGATTGTGATTGGTTCTTAAAAAAATTATTTTAATTATACATTTTTTGTTTAGAGGCCCATTTTTTACCTCAAAATTCCCCTAATGGTTGGTCGGCTCTCAACGATTGCGATAGAGCTCAAGAAGTAGGTCGATGAGATAAAGGCGTAGCAGATACCAAGAAAACCTCTTGAGGTGTTAGAAGAGCGCAGAGCAACAACATCTGGGGTTGTTGACAGAATCAAGCATGGAGAGAAGCTTTGCATAGATGCGGTCGAAGCAATTTCAGCAACTTGGGAATAGCTTCTAAAAGATGAGACAGCGTCCAAGTTCACCGAGGAAGCGCGTCAAATAGAGTTGAAAATCATAGCAGTAAAGGCAGACATGAAGAAGTTGTTGCTCAAAGAAAAGATTGCCGCAGGTAGCCGAGCTAAAGAAACAGGAGGTAAAGACTCTGCGTGACAAGGAGCAGAGTAGGAACGACAAAGTTACAGCACACCAATCGGAAGCAGAGCGAGTTATAGTGCCTATTCAGCCCGTACAACAGAAGCTCCAAGTTATCACGCAGTCGTTGTAGGAAGGACCATCAGAACATATCGGTTCTGACCATGTGGAATAGTTGGAAAAGTAGGATGAAGAGGTCAAAGCAGAGGTCACCCGAGTGGAAGCCATTTTGAAGGAATTTTAGGACAAGGTCGGTCCTATGGCGCAATTTATGCCAAAGATTTAAAATTTTGCCAAGGATTTACATTTTTCTTAGTGGCTCGGGACGAACCACATGTGAGCATTGGGGGCCTGTTGGGCCAGGAAAAGTGCACAAGAAAGAACCCAAAGCGTAAGCGCAAGAGGAAAAGTGGGCGCGCGATGGGGAAAAGCATGTAAAGGAAGAAGCGCAAGCGCAGAGTAGAGGAAGTTTCAACAAGGAAAGGTAGATATGAGTCAGTGGAAGAAGTAGGTAGAAGAGTTAAGGCTGAACGGGTGCAAGTCAACGAAGACTGCATAAGGATGAGCCAATGGAAGACTAAAGGACAGTTTTTGCGGCTAGTTATGACCTGTGCAGGCAGGTTGAAAGACGTTTCTGTGGCTAGTTATGGCCATGATCAATGTAATACAAAACTTTTACGGCCAGTATGGCATGTCATCAATGTAATAGAATATATTTTGTATCTACTTGTGTAAGTAATAACTGAGTTGTACTCAGTCGACCCTGCGTGGTGTTGTAATTTGTATAAATAGGAGGAACCCGCTCTGTATAAGGGTTAGCTTCACGGTTACTCTGTTAGAAGAGTAGTAAGGAGAGCTCGGAGAGGAGTGTGATAGTGGAAGGTTGTTGAGTCGCGGATCTGCAGCTAAGTGTGCAGACCATTTTGTAGAGTCGATCTGCACCTGAGTGCGCAGATAGTAAAGTAGAAGAGTCGATCTGGGTTGTGTGCAGATTAGTAGGAGTAGATAGAAGAATAAACCCAGAAAGCATGAGAGCAAGAAGAGTCTAAGCTGTAAAGACATATCTTAAAACAGTCTGTAAGCCGCTGACTGCCAGGTGCTACCTATATTTATCATGCCAAATGAAGAGCACCTTGGTGGTTTTTCCCATATGGGCTTCCACGTTATCTCCTATGTAATGAAATATTGAATGTTGAGTTGAATGTTTAACTGTTAAATGTTGAATGTTTGATTATCTTGCATTATTTATGGTTATTGCTTGAATGAATGTTGCAATACTGATATACAGTGAATGAATGGATATCTAGGCATCGCCAAAGCATTGTGTATTAGTTTAAACGTTGTTAAGTCATAATATAAGTCGAAGCACAGTCATTCGCTATCAAGAATCAGCTGCATCGCACTATTGCACCAGTTGTTAAGTTGTTAGGACAAGGTTGTGTCGCACGCTTGCTGTGTTGCACTATTGCATCGTCGTCGAGTAGTAAAAGACTCCAACCCTCCCTCTCGATCGAGCGCCTTGGCCGCGTGCCAAGGGACTATAATCCCTCACCAACTGCAGAAACATGGTTTTGGAAGTTACACATTAAGATATCTCGGGTGAGACTGCGCCTGCCTCGCAGGTGTTTCCGACTGAGCTTGCTCTGTCGGGTCGATGTATTTGAGTGTATTGTTGGTTTTGTGTTGTTGTTGAACCTGGCTCACGAGAGTTAAGAAAGTAGGCCAACATAAGCTTCTCCGATTCCTTTTATGGGGTATTGATAATCATCCCCCAAGTTTCACCTTGTGAGGTGACTCATGCTCAAACAGATTGACAAATGATTCTTTGCATCCCGTCAGATGTTTGGATGCCCCACTATCTACAAGCCAAGCATTGCTTCCATGTGAGATAGTTCTCGTGACTCACTGAGATAAGGACATATTCTTCATCACTTGAAGAATCAATTTCTGCTTTGAGTCTCTTTATTGTTGGTTCATCATCTTCAGCGGTGTGAGCATCGTGTCTCTTCTTATTTGACTTCTTGTTAAAGGAGCCTTTGTTTATGGGACAATATTTGGAGTATGTCCCTTCTCATCACTAGTGTAGCATCGAATGTTGGAAGGATCTCTTATGAACTTCTTTTATGTTTTGTGATGATGGTCCTCCCTTTTGTTGTGATGGTGATCCTCATTCCTTCTGTGATATCTTCTGGTGTGAATTGTGAGAGCTTGATCTTTAGTTGCTCCCATTTTCTCTTCTCTTGTTATGAGTCGAGCTTATTCTTGTGTACATTATTCCTAGAGTCTGTTGAAACTGATCAACCTTCTTTTGGCACATATTCCTAGAATGATTGAATCCCATGATCTAGGGAGACCATTCAAGGTGGTCATAACAATCTCTCCTTCTTCTACATTCTATTTGATTACTTCAAGTTGTTCCTTGATTTGAGCAACCCTTGTGACATAGGATTGTGTGGTCTTAATTGAATTCTTGTTAAAGGATTCTCTGTTTATGGGACAATATTTGGAGTATGTCCCTTCTCATCACAAGTGTAGCATCAACACGTCATATCTAGAGCATTTCACAACTTCTTTGAAATGATCAAATTCTTACTCCTTTGATTCTAATTCTTTTTTCTTTGGCTTATAACATCTTTGAAATTTGACATGCCTATATGCTCCAAGACCCAGTACAAATTGTCTTTCATAAACTAAAAAGGGTCATCTTTGAGCTTTGTATCATCTTGACAATTATAATTGGCATTGGAATTGCCTCATTCTCTAATCATCCCATCATGAGAGGAATATGTTCAATGAGTTTTTTACCATCAAAGGTATCCATCACCTAATCCTTGAGGGTTTTCTATTAATTGCTTGGTGGATGAACAATAGAATCCACAACCTTGCTCTTTAATTGAAGGAGCATCCTCAACTTATAACTTACAAATAACCTTTTGCACATTAATATCATCCAGTATAGAACTTGCACCATCCAAAGAAACATTTAAAGGGCAAACTTTAATGATGTGTCTATGCTTTTGACAAACCTAAGATTTGAGCATAACCTTCTCATCATCAAAGTGTTGAATCCATTGCTTCCCCTATAGATCTAGGTGTACAACTTCTAGTAAATCTTTAGTTAGATCTAGGTACACAAATTCTAGTACAAGTAATCATCTTCCTTGCCTTCATTTCCATCTCCAAGTTAATATATTTGTCAAGGTATACCCAACATTTTCAAAAACTTATTCCACCCATAGGTGAGTAGCAAATTTGGATGTCTAACCCACCCTAGGTTTGTGGTGACTTCCATTTGGACAAGTTCAAAATCAAGAAACCCAAGTTTAATGAAAATTCCCAAAGAACCCCCAAAACAAGGACCCTTAACAAGAACATGGGCCCCATAGTCCCCATACTAAAATCCCCAATAAAAGACATGCAACTAAGTACACAATAATATCACAACCACACAACTCACCATGCAATTGCTACACCCAATCCTCCACATTTGTCATTGAGACTCTTGAAGAGTCTAAAAACATCCCAACACTTGAAGCCAAGGAAAATTTTAAAGATCAACACTTATATTAAAATATAGAAACATTGGTGAATCTTATAAATTCTCAAAATGTCAAGCATAAAATGTTTGACAATATTTTGTAAAAATATTCAAATCTCCAAGGATTTTATATATTTTCTAGAAAATTTTGGCATTTTTAGATATAATATTTTAATCCTATAGAATTTGGGTGAATTGTTTTTTTAAACAATGAAAATTGACGAATCATTTTTTAGAAAAAAAAAAACAGAGAAAATAAACGCATTGGAGAAAGTTAGTCCTTAAATTTTTCATCCTCGAAACATCAAGTTTGAGTCCCACTAGAGGACCAAATAACCCCCATTGAAACATAATGGCAAGGAGACACTTGTTGAGGCAACTCAACAACCCTAAAAACAATTTGACCAAAGGAGCGACCTAAACTTATGACTTACAAATAGCCTTTTACACACCAGCACCATCTACTATAAAACTTGCACCATCCAAATAAACCTTTAAAGGGCAGGCAAACCTTGGTGATGTGCTTATGCTTTTGACTAACTAAAATTTGAACAAAGCCATCACATAGTATAAGGGTTGTGTCCATTGTTTCAGCCATCTACTAGGTGGATAGCTTCTAGTAAACCCCTAATTATATTTTAATGCACAAACTCTAGTGCAAGTAACAATCTTCCTTGCCTTCATTTCCATATCCAAGTAAATATACTTATCGAGGGAGTACCAAATATTTTCAAAAACCTCTTCCACTCATAGGTAAGACAAATTTGAATGTTGAACTCAACAAGTTTGGGGTGACTTCCATTTAGACAAGGTCAAAATCATCAAACAACCCAAGTTTGATGAAAATTGCCAAAAAAACTCCAAAAATAAGCGCTCTTAGCAAGGACATAGGCCCCATACTCCCCATACTAAAATTCCTATTACCACCTAAGTTGTACTTAATGGTTTTTTATCAAGTGAGCCTGGTGAACCAGACAATGATAACTTGTTCAGACTTTAGAAGACCTTCAGTCTTGTTTCTGGGAAACTTTGTTGTACTATATCACATGTTCATACCCCATAGGGGAATTGTAATAAATGTTCTAGCATGATAGTGTCTGTAAAAGACTCGTTCTCTTAGACTTTATTTGTCAATCCGATCAGCCCAAGGTGTTTTTTCCCTTGGTTCTTATTGGTTGTTAAATAAACGACTGATAATTTCTGAGTTTTTCACTCCATACCTCCAAAGTTGGGGTGTTCGGCTTGACATTTAGGCCTATTGAGGTTATTAGAGTCTATGTGTCAATGTATAAACATGCTAGGCATCATGGTCGATACCTATGAACATGTCTAAGTCCCCTTAGGTTTTTTCAACTTTTTTAAATTTTTAATTTTTTCAGTGTTTTTTATTAAAATTTAATTTTTCCAAAACTTGGGCTATTTTTCAATAGTTTAATTGGAAAAATTGGTTTTGTAATAAAAGTGGGCCAAATAATCAGTTTTAGTCATGTAGGTGCTCATTTTCAAGCTAAAAGCACCATGTAAACCCATAGACCCACTATTTCCTAGTTTTAGTGATTTTCCATCACTCAGGTCAGAAAAACCAAAAAAATCAATTATTGATTATTTTAATTAATAAATTGATGAATAATGGAGCAAATCCAAAATCCTAGATTAGTGGATTCTCAGCCGATTTGATTGAAATCAGTCAGATCTAAACCAAATTGACTGGATCTGACAAATCCTTGACTAAAGAAGGTGATCTGGACAGATCCAAAGTTAAACTTCAGCATCCTTTATGGGGAATTGCGCCCTCTCTCTCTCTCCTCCACACGTGTGGGCTCTCTTGGAAGCTCTATGGATTGATGTGTCAGCTCAATCAGCCCCCCGGTTGACAAGTAGGCTCAGTGGAATATCAGTTCAGTTTCAGATCGACATTGATGGACTCTCCTTCAGCTACAGTGGTCTATCTCCTTGGGATTTGCGCCCCCCCTAGGCTGGATCTCATGTTTTTTGTATAAATAAAGCTCAGGCTGCCTCTTCCAAGCTAGTTAGAGTTGGATTGAGGAGTTGTTTCCATTGTAATACTGCTATATTTTTATTGTGAATAAAGAAGCTTTGGAGGCTATACCGTGTAGTGCATGTGTTTGTGTGGATTCTCAGCGTCATGCTGCTAATGTGGTAACTACAATTTCTTTCCAATTTCTGTGCTGCTTTTGTTTTCTGGCTTCAAGGATTCAGTTGAATCAAGTAAGGGTGTAAACTAGGCAAGTTAGATTACTTGCCCTTGTTTATCCATATTATGTATGCTCAAGAATTTCAGTTATATGCTTAAATAAGATTATTTTTGCATGATCTTTCATTTTTGTTTCTTTATGCATCTATATCTAGATCTCACGAGGTGTTGTGTAGACTTGTGTTATTTAGTTGCAGGTTCCCGATCGGACGAAGGTGTGGATTAATATTGACGCCATTCCTTATCCAATAATCTCAAGACTCTGTCTCTCAGCGCTCCACAAAAGGGCCTTCTTGTAGCTTGTTCCATTCAAGCAACGAACCGGCCTTCTCTCCTCTTTTTCTCTTTTCTTTAAAAAATCAATCTTCCAGTTACATGTTTCTTCCTCCCTATGATTAGATCTAGTTCTAATAAATGATTATATATTGTTAGATCTAGTTCATAAGAGTCTTGTTGCTTAGATCTGTAATTTCATAAAGAATATCATTTCATAAAGATAGATCTAGGTATAGAAATTTCCTTTTTTGCAAGTAGCTAAATCATAGATTTAAAGCTTGCTCATAAGGCAGCTTCTTTTTTCGTTCTTTAAAGATTTAAGTTCTACAAGAAAAGTGCATATCTCATTGGCTGCCCAAAAAGAAAGCCAAGATCCCAAGGAAAGCTTGCTTTCCTTGGTTCCTTTTTGCAAAACTAGATTAGCCCCTTTTAACAATTTTTTACTTGGTTTTTTTTTGGCAACTAGCGTGGTAACCCAAAACACTTTTAAAGTGTTTTTGGGCACATTTGATTTTAATTACTCGCTGTTTTTTTAGCACGTTTAACAAAAAAGAGGAGACTCTGCCCATTTTTTGACTCTTGGGCGAACCAAAGCTTCCCGGAGGCTTCCCCCACCGCTGTGCTTTTAGTATAGGTTGTTACAAGCTTGTTGTAAGCCTTTGGATCCCAGATAACAAGGACCAAAGTGGATTAATTTCAGTTTGTTGATATTGTAATCACTGCTAATAAAAAAAATCTTTTCGAATAAGCTCTTTCGAGCCTATTCACCATCCCCCTTGGGGGGATTTGCGTCTGTGTCATTTTTTACTTTTTGTTCATCTTTTTCAATCTAGTGTAGTTCTAATCTGCAGGGTAGTATACTTTGACTTATAATCATTGTCATATTCCATATATGGTGGTTTCAAAGTAATTTTAATACTTACCCCACGAGCCTCCTTTTGAGCCGAAAGGTGAAGAAATGGTCGTGGTAGTCTAATTAGAAAATTGTGATTTGATTATCTGTTTATGCGTCATCTGTTATCATCATTTGTTTCGTTAGTCATAATAAAATTAATCTCTCATTAATTCCCCGATTGAGATCCACTTGGATCGAAAGAGGTTCCTGAAGGGTTTTCTTTTTAACAAGAACACATATTTTAAAATTTACTAAAAATAACGAAGACTCCAGTGTGTATGCTTTGTACTTGGTTGTGGTTCGTCCAATCAGTCACACTGCATCAAAAGCACTTGAGTGACTAGAATAATTAGGATTCACTCTCCCCAAATTGACAAACCATCAAGCGAAAATCCAACGCCTCGATCAAACCATTACGGTGGAAAAATACCCAAAGGAAGCGGGAACTCCTGAAAAGTGACCTCGGGGCACCGATCTCTGTTACACCTTCAGGTGCATTATGAACAATAGCCTCAGAGACTCCATTCAGCCCACATATTCCTTGCGGGTAGTCGTGACGATTTAGTTTTGGACATACTTCAAGTATCCCCTGGGTATATCTGGAGTCCCCTCGCCTAAGTTAAATTACTCATCTCCTTACATTAATTTAAAATTAACCAAGATACAATTGCACAACATTCATTCCAGCACTTGCAAGCACTCTTAATTGTTTTTCGGTTGCATTTTCAAGGCACTGGTCAACTGTTTATTTCTTTCAATCTATATGTGATTGTGTGTCATTTTTCGTGCTTACTTGTGATTATCTCATCATGTTATTTGTTGTTTACAATTGTTAAATCGAAACGCCTAAAAAACTTACTCTTTAATACCATCATCATACTAAATAATTTTGCCTTAGTAACTTAATAGGGTCTACCCCCCTTGGCTTCGTTAGTAGTTGAGCCTAAACAGAGGAGTCAAGAACAAGGTGACAGCCTTGACTCGAGACTTGCCCCCAATGACACACCGAGTGGCTTGAAGATTTCTACCACGTAACCCAGGTGTGTGAAAAGCGGCAACACTTTTTGGCGTCGTTGTCGAGGATAAATCTTTTTATTCCTGAGTACGACTTTTGTTTTCTTCCTTTTTTTGTTTTTTTTCTTTGTTTAATGAATGCTTAAAGTAGATCTTTAATTTTCATCTGGCGACTCCACTAACTTTTTCAGTTTTGTTATTTTTACAAAGAAAAGAAAAAAATTATTCTTGTGAGAATTCTTAAATGTATATTTTTAATCTCACATGGTGACTCCATTGAAGGGATAAAACCCTGTTATCTCATAAACTTGTGAAGTTTTTTTGTGTGTAGATGAGCCCATGTGACATGTTAAAACCTTTAAAGAGTCATCACTTGATAGCTCCACCTTTTCAGTATGAGGTTTAATGGTTATATCAAATGCATACTATTAATTTTTGATATGGATGAATTAAAAGAGAAATATGGTGCCCAAATTACCAGGATTTTTTAGCCTATCGATTTCTCAAACATCCCGAGTTTTCCTAACTGTTGTAGTGGTGTGGGGGATGCATATAAATGGCTTCCAATATATCATGGAAATTATGGTGATTCGACCATCTGGCATGTCAAATCTTTCCTTCAGTTGATGGCTGACTCTAATATTCTTCATGAAGACAATATAATGGAAATGTTTGCTAGTACTTTTTGGGGTGAAGCCTGTTGTTGGTTCTATCAGGGCCTTCCTAATAAATGTATAACTTCTTTTCCAAGCTTCCTTTGGGTGTTTTTAAAGCAGTGGCATGATGGTAAGGGTAGTATGAATGGTTTGAAAAAGTTACTTGAAAAGATCTGTACCTTCTACCTATCTAGGATAGAGTATCACATGGAAACATATGATGGACCTTTTGCCATAATACGAAGTATTGAAGACTTGAAATCACTTCTTGAACATTTAGGTGAAGAGGAGATCCATGATACTCCCATCAAAGAGTTTCCTCATAGTTATTCAAGAAAGGAAGTAATCAAGCGGCTTATTAAAGAATATGAGGTATCTCCCAATACACAGCAAGATTCTGAGGAAGGGAAAATCCAGGATGATGATATTAAAGAGCTTCAGGAGGAGCCCATGATGGAACACATTGTTGAAGACTCTCCTCATGTCACCATCGCTGAAAACATTGAAGATTTGAGGTATTCTCAAGTGTGTTGCAATGCTGATATTTTTCCAGAAAGCCCTCTAGAGAAACCCACTGAGCAACACATCCCAAGTGGTCCCTTTGAATATGTCCCTTTGAATAATATTGAAGATCCTCTTCATGATATCATAACAGAAGCCTATAAACAAACTTATGATAAGATCAGTACGGTGTGTGGTGACACTAGACCTTGTTCTCCTCATGTTGATGAAGGTTTGGAAAGTTTATGCCTTGTAACATTTTATCTGAAGAAGATTGTTATGAATACAAGGAAGACATGGATAGCAGGAGCATGATGCCATGGATGAAGAGTCCTCCACATATGACATGGATGGGAGTGATGACTATTGGAATTTCATAGATAATCCAACTTGTGAAAATCTTATGAAGAATCCCATCCATGATATGTCCAATAAGGGGAGTGTCTATTCAAAAATTTGTGGAAGTCAAATTTGCGATACGTCCATAGAGGGGAGCACGGATCTGGATGCCTGGGAAAACCTTAGTATGGAAGAGGAGCATTCAGAATTTTCACATGATCATTCAGATTCATATCATGCAGAGCCGCATTAGTAATGAAGACATTGAGAAGCAGTGTTGTGAAAAGTCAGATGTGATGCAGTCAATGGAATATCAGTCTCAGCCATCTTTTTCACATATAGAGGTTCCTTATGATTTGGAGCTACTTGGGGCTTGTGCAACGAGTTATCATTTGATAAGCCCCGGTGATCAGTATGATGATGTAGTCAATCTGCCTCATCGTTCTGATTGGTATAAGTCCTATCTAGTCATGGATAGAAGCAGCCTGCATGAGCACATACAAGTTGGGGAAGAATTTTTATGACATTATTCATGCCTATGATCTCCCATCCATCCCGCCCATTTTGAATCATCACACAGGTTTGCATTTTCTGAATAAGGTAAGTTAGCTGGTAACCAAAGACAAGAAAAAAAAATTATGTTAATAAAATGCTTAGGTGGTTACATTGGATTTTTTATTACACCTAACCTTTTTATATCATGCTTAAAGTAGGAAAATAAGCTCCTAAAAGAGAGCATTTACTTTCTGCATTTATGTTTTGTACTTAGCTATAATAAAACTTTTTTTCATTAGTTAATTACATTTATTTTGTTTAAATAAATCAGCTTAATGGTTCATTTGGTCTTTATATAAAGCTTGTGCTACTGAGCTTTTCTTGTCAAGTTGAGATGTTTTTACGGGGTATATAAACCAAATATTCTGGTGTTCTCGTATCTTCTCCTTGCCTTAAAGACCAGATCGAGCACACGTCCCACAGTTGGAGCCAAAATGTTACCACCTAAGTTGTACTTAGTGGTTTTTTATTTAAGTGAACCTGGTGAACCAGACAAGGATAACTTGTTCAGACTTCAGAAGACCTTCAATCTTGTTTCTGGGAAACTTTGTTGTACTATATCACATGTTCATACCCCATAGGGGAATTGTAATAAATGTTATAGCATGATAGTGTCTGTAAAAGACTCGGTCTCTTAGACTTTATTTGTCAATCTGATCGGCCCAGGGTGTTTTTTCCCTTGGTTATTATTGGTTGTTGAATAAACAACTGATAATTTCTAAGTTTTTCACTCTATACCTCCAAAGTTGGGGTGGTCGGCTTGGCATTTAGGCCTATTGAGGTTATTAGGTCTATGTGACAATGTATAAACATGCTAGGCATCATGGTCGAGTCATATGAACATGTCTAAATCCCCTAGGTTTTCTCAACTTTTTAAAAATTTTAATTTTTTCAGTGTTTTTTATTAAAATTTAATTTTTTCAAAACTTACGCTATTTTTTAATAGTTTAATTGGAAAAGAAACTTTGTTGTACTATATCACATGTTCATACCCCATAGGGGAATTGTAATAAATGTTATAGCATGATAGTGTCTGTAAAAGACTCGGTCTCTTAGAGTTTATTTGTCAATCTGATCGGCCCAGAGTGTTTTTTCCCTTGGTTATTATTGGTTGTTGAATAAACGACTGATAATTTCTGAGTTTTTCACTCTATACCTCCAAAGTTGGGGTGGTCGGCTTGGCATTTAGGCCTATTGAGGTTATTAGGTCTATGTGACAATGTATAAACATGCTAGGCATCATGGTCGAGTCATATGAACATGTCTAAATCCCCCTAGGTTTTCTCAACTTTTTAAAATTTTTAATTTTTTCAATGTTTTTTATTAAAATTTAATTTTTTCAAAACTTAGGCTATTTTTTAATAGTTTAATTGGAAAAATTGGTTTTGTAATAAAAGTGAGACAAATAATCAGTTTTAGTCATGTAGGTGCTCATTTTCAAGCTAAGAGCACCATGTAAACTCATAGACCCACTATTTCCTAGTTTTGAGTGATTTTCCATCACTCAGGTCAGAAAAACCCAAAAAATCAATTATTGATTATTTTAATTAATAAATTGATGAATAATGGAGCAAATCCAAAATCCTAGATCAGTGGATTCTCAATCGATTTGATTGAAATCAGTCAGATCTGAACCAGATTGACTGGATCTGACAAATCCTTGATTGAAGGAGGTGATCTGGACAGATCCAGAGTTGAACTTTAGCATCCTTTATGGGGAATCGTGCCCTCTCTCTCTCCTCCACATGTGTGGGCTCTCCTAGAAGCTCTTTGGATTTATGTGTCAGTCTGTGGGTTGATGTGTCAACTCAATCAGCCCCCCGATTGACAAGTAGGCTCAATGGAAGATCAGTTCAGTTTCAGATCGACATTGATGGACTCTCCTTCAGCTACAGTGGTCTATCTCCTTGGGATTTACGCCCCCCTAGGCTGGATCTCCTGTTTTTGTATAAATAAAACTCACACTACCTCTTCCAAGCTAGTTAGAGTTGGATTGAAGAGTTGTTGCCATTGTAATACTGCTATATTTTTATTGTGAATAAAGAAGCTTTGGAGGCTATACCGTGTAGTGCATGTGTTTATGTGGATTCCCAGCGTCATGCTGTTAATGTGGTAGCTGCAATTTCTTTCCAATTTCTGTGCTGCTTTTGTTTTCTGGCTTCAAGGATTTGGTTGAATCAAGTAAGGGTGTAAACTAGGCAATTTAAATTACTTGCTCTTGTTTATTCATATTATGTATGCTCAAGAATTTCAGTTATATGCTTAAATAAGAGTGCTTTTGCATAATATTTCATTTTTGTTGCTTTATACATCTATATCCAGATCTCACGAGGTGTTGTGCAAGCTTGTGTTATTTAGTTACAGGTTCTCGATTGGACGAAGGTGTGGATCAAGATTGACGTCATCCCTTATCCAATAAGCTCAAAACTCTATCCCTCAGCACTCCACAAAAGGGCCTTCTTTCAGCTTGTTTCATTCAAGCAATGAGCCGACCTTCTCTCCTTTTTTTTTTTCTTTTCTTTAAAAAATCAATCTTCCGGTTACCTGTTTCTTCCTCTTATGATCAGATCTAGTTCTAAGAAATGATTATATATTGTTAGATCTAATTCATAAGAGTCTTATTGCTTAGATCTGTAATTTCATAAAGAATATTATTTCATAAAGATAGATCTAGGTGTAGAAATTTTCTTTTTTGCAAGTAGCTAAATCATAGATCTAAAGCTTGCTCATAAGGCAGCTTCTTTTTTCATTCTTTAAAGATTTAAATTCTACAAGAAAAGTGCATATCTCATTGGCTGCCCAAAGAGAAAGCCAATATCCCAAGAAAAGCTTGCTTTTCTTGATTCCTTTTTGCAAAACTAGATTAGCCCCTTTTAACAATTTTTTACTTAGTTTTTTTTTTGGTAACTCGCGTGGTAACCCAAAACACTTTTAAAGTGTTTTTGGACACATTTGATTTTAATTGCTCGCTATTTTTTTAGCAGATTTAACAAAAAAGAGAAGGGGACTCTGTCCATTTTCTGACTCTTGGGCGAACCAGAGCTTCCCGGAGGCTTCCCCCACCGCTGTGTTTTTAGTTTAGCTTGTTACAAACTTGTTGTAAGCCTTTGGATCCCAGATAACAAGAACCAAAGTGGATTAATTTCAGTTTGTTGATATTGTAAATTAATGCTAATAAAAAAAATCTTTTCGAATAGATCCCCCCTGGGAGGATTTGCGTCTGTCATTTTTTACTTTTTGTTCATCTTTTTTCAATCTAGTGTAGTTCTAATCTACAAGGTAATATACTTTGACTTATAATCATTGACATATTCCAAAGTTGGTGGTTTCAAAGTAATTTTAATACTTACCCCACAAGCCTCTTTTTGAGCCAAAAGGTGAAGAAATGGTCGTGGTAGTCTAATTAGAAAATTGTGGTTTGCTTATCTATTTATGCTTCATCTGCTATCATCATTTGTTTTGTTAGTCATAATAAAATTAATCTCTCCTTGATTCCCCGATTGAGATCCATTTGAATCGAAAGAAGTTCCCGGAGGGTTTTCTTTCTAACAAGAACACATATTTTAAAATGTATTAAAAATAACGAAGACTCCAGTGTGTATGCTCTGTACTTGGCTATGGTTCGTCCGATCAGTCAAGCTACATCAAAAGCACTCGAGTGACTAGAATAATTAGGATTCACTCTCCCCAAATTGGCAAACCATCAGGGGAAAATCCAACGCCTCAATCAAACCATTGCGATGGCAAAATACCCAAAGAAAGCGAGAACTCTTGAAAAGTCACCTCGAGGCGTCGATCTCTGTTACACCTTCAGGTGCATTATGAACAACAACCTCAGAGACTCCATTTAGCCCCAATATTCCTTGCGGGTAGCCGTGACGATTTAGTTTTGGACATACTTCAAGTACCCCCTGTGTATATCTGGAGTCCCCTCGCCTAAGTTAAACCAGCGTAGATCCAAATCCTAGGCTCTATCAAGCTTCGAGATGGATCAAATCTCTCGAGGTGGAAACCTCTTCTTAGGTATCCATTGATTTGATTCAAACCAAAAGACACATCTTTTTTTTAAGGTCCACATATAATATTTTTATTATTAATATTTAATATTATTTATAGCCGACATATAATATTTTTTATTATTTTTTATTTTGTTAGTTACGAACATTGCATCATTTCCCCACACATGGTTTTAAAACCATATGCAAGGCCCTCCTACAACCATGGGTTGTTTAGGAGGCCTTGCACATGGTCTTAAAACCATTTGCAAGGCCCTCCTAAACCATGTACAATAAAGCCATGGGTTGTTTAAGAGGCCTTGCACATGGTTTAAAAAGCCTCCTAAACCATGTACAATAAAACAATGGGTTGTTTAGAATTTCTTGCACATGGTTTTAAAACCATCTGCAAGGCCAATATCTTTTTGCAGATAAATTTTGTGTTTTTTTCTTGACCCACATTTTTTTAAGGATTTATTGTTTTGTTAGGTAGGAAGATTACAACATCTCCCCCATATTAAATTGTTTTTGTGGCCGACATTTATTTTGGCCTATGAGAAAATTTATTTTTTATTAATAAAAATAACGTTACGAAAGTGATATTATTTTTTATTGTGTCACAAAATCTCTCCCATAATATTCACTATCATTATTATTTTTTGCTAACATGTTACAAACATTACATCATGTTACAAGACCTCTCCCATAATATTCACTATCACTACTATTTTTTGCCAACATGTTACAAAATTTACATCTCGTTACAAGATCTCTCCCATAATATTCACTATCATTATTATTTTTTGCCAACATGTTACAAACGTTACTAAAGTTACATCACGTTCCAAGATCTCCTCCATACGAGGCTGTAGAGCGCCTCTCAGTGCAATTACTCATCTCCTTACATTAATTTAAAATTAACCAAGATACAATTGCATAGCATTCATTCCAGCACTTGCAAGCACTCTTAATTGTTTTTCGACTCCATTTTCAAGGCATTGGTCAACTGTTTATTTATTTCAATCTATATGTGATTGGATGTCATTTTTCGTGCTTACTTGTGATTATCTAATCATGTTATTTGTTGTTTACAATTGTTAAATTGAAACTCCTAAAAAACTTACTCTTTAATACCATCATCATACTAAATAATTTTGCCTTAGTAACTTAATAAGGTCTACCCCCCTTGGCTTCGTTAGGAGTTGAGCCTAAACGGAGGAGTCATGAACAAGGTGACAGCTTTGGTTCAAGACTTGCCCCCAAGAACACACCGAGTGGCTTGAAGATTTCTGCCACGTAACCCAGGTGTGTGAAAGGCGGCAACAATTCCCAAAGGAAACATGGAACATAAGTACACAATAATATCACCTCCACACAACTCACCATGTGATTTCTACACTCAATCCTCCACCTTTGTCATTAGGCCTTTTAAAGAGCCTAAGAACATTCCAAATCTTGAACCAAGAAAAAAATTACAAATCCATACTTTAATAAGTGTAGAAACGTTGGTGAATCTTACTAATTCTTGAAATGCCAACCATAAAATGTTTGCTGATATTTTTGTATAAAGAAATTCTATAAAATTTTGACAAATTGTAGAGTAGAATAATTTTTATCCCATGGAATTTGGGTGAAAACCATATTGAAAAAAATAGAAGTCAACAAAAAAAGAGATATGGTAAAAAAACAGAGAAAATTAACCCGTGGAAGAAACCTAGTGCCCAAAATTTTTCATGTTTGAAATATCATGTTCGAGTCTCGATTAAGAACCAAACAACCACCACTGAAACACAATGAATAAAAGACCCTATTAAGACAACTCAACTACCCTTAAAACAATTTGGCCAAAAAAAATGTGCTCAAACATTTATTAGACTTCAGATATATCATTCTTCCTTGGGGCTTCTTAACATTTGTCAAATGGGAACACAATTTTACCAAAAGATATGTGCTCAAACCATCTATTAAAGACTTCGGATATATCATTCTTCCTTGGGGTTTCTTACCATTTGTCAAATAGGAGACATCATAGCAAAAGTCAATGCCCCTTGCATTAAGAATCTACATCCTCTACAAATTGCCTCTTGTGAGAAAACACTACTCTTTATACTATATTATCATCTTCATCGATACATCCCAATAAACCAAAGCTTTAATTTGCTTTTTTTTGGGTTTTCTACATGCACTTGAGATGGACCAAGGCTTAAACCTTCTTTTTTTTTGGTACATGCACATGAGATGGGGAGTAAGCCTTTTTTTTTTGGTACATGCACATGAGATGGGGAGTAAGCCTTTTTTTTTTTTGTACATGCACATGAAATGGGGAGCTCTAGAGCTCTGCTACAAGAGTGTTGATTTAAGCTCAAAGTGTTAATTTGTGCAATCACTATCTACATAACTTTGTTATTCAAACATTCTTTCTTTTTTTTAAATATAGTTATTATATTCATTTTAACCTACTATTTCCCTATAGGGCGAAAGTCGTATTCAAGTTGTGAGGATCTTTGCCACTCCAATAAAGTCCATTGCACACTGTGAGTTATGACCATGATAGACTAACTAATTTTAAACTAGCAATTGTACCTAGGGGTGCAATAAAAGAATGTCGTGTTTCAAGCTAAGCAAGGAGATATGGACATATACAACAAGACATTATATTCTTCACATGATCGGCCATTACATTATCGACATGTATTCTTCTCTCATCCAAATGAGAATAGATTGTTAGTTTTTGTAGTGCTTTTGTTACAATCAAGTAACATTGCATAAATTTATGGATCTATCTACTATCTTGTTGCTTATACTAATGATTATCAAATTCCAATTTAGTAATAAAATATTTTTAGGCATACTTACATCCTTGTCTTGACACGCTTAATCATTCTCATTCTATTTTTCTATTCATTTAGCGTTATAACAAACTATATATATAAGGACTCTACATTTTATTAATTGTTGCTTATACTAATGATTGTCAAATTCCAATTTATTAATAAAATATTTTTAGGCATACTTACATCCTTGTCTTGACACATTTAATCATTCTTTTTCTATTTTTTATTCTTTCAGCCTTTTAACTATATATATATATATATATATATATAAGGACTCTACATTTTTTTAACTTACATATTTTTGACGAACTTTTATACGGCATACAATTAGCTTTTTGATGTACTATTTGTAAAAGCAAACTAGCTGCTAGTATGAATTTTTCATGCTCTATAGCATAAAGCAAATTAATGATGAAAAGGACTTCATTTTACAAAAACGCTCACAGCTAAAAGATTAATATCTCACACAGCATTTTTTTACAATCATCACATGCATGACACATAACAAAAAAAAATTGCATTCTGCAATTTGACAATATCAATTTTTTATGCTTAACTAACTTAATTTTCAACTCAAAAATCTAATGCACAACGTACTTCAATTTGGATTATTCACATAAGTTTTCTTTTGCTTGCCTTGTCGTTAAAATTTTTACTAATTGACCCCTCGGGTAATGCTTTATCTCTTGTTTGATTTAGAGCACTTGGATCGTATGGTATGCCTTGTTACTAAGCCTAGGGTTGCGTGAATTGAATAGAGGACACTTCATGATATATGGTTCACGAGTTGAACACTCCTTTTTGCACATCTTTCTAAGAGATCTACTCCTCAATTTTTGGATCCACGTGTTAATGTGCATATAATAACTTGTAAAACCCAATATGACTCTCAGATGTCGTAGTAGTAGTGTCTAGCTCTAGCTTCTGAGATACCATCATTGTGCTTGAACCTCATACCATATAAAGTTTGTACATACACTTCTGCAAAATGGTTGAAAAGAAAAAGAGACTCGGCATAATATTCAATATGTAATAATGAATACATCAAATATAATATGTATGAAGTCCCCTTACATAGGGATACAATTGTTCAACACTACATAGGGATACAATTGTTCAACACTAGACATGTAGAACATAAAATCAAGACACTTCAAGATACACGCACACAATTTCAAAACACCAAGGCGTTGGGAAGGCATGAGATTCCTCACTCTTATATACCCTGTGCTCATATCTTGTAGAGAAATGAGCGTTGGTGCTTTGTGATACTATTGGATCATCCTTCACACCCATCCCCCAAAAATAATCATCATCAAATTCTATGGCAAAATTTCCACTATCAACTCCAAGAAGGGATCAATTGCATCTAGACAATGAGATATGCATCAAGGACTTTGTTCAACCACAGGTTGTGCATAAGTGGAAGGTTGCGATGCATGGACAAGATCATTCAACCATTGTTATTCCAAGTAGTTTCTCTTCTCCATGTGAATGCGTTCAACGACAGACAAATTATGCTCACACTCTAAAACACTACAAATTTGACTAATTGCATAATTTTTGCGCTTGAGGGCATTGTCCACCAAATGCTTCGCCCCAATTTTCTATGATAAATCAAACTCTGAATCAACTATCTTCATTGTAGCTTCACAAACTCCAAATGCTTACAATCAATGAAAGAAAGAGGTGTGAGGAAAACATGGGAGATGTTTGTATATAACAATGATCTAATAGCCCCAAGGGTTAGCTTAATTGATCTTGAGCCAAACATGAGATCTCTACCCCCACAGTTGGAGAGGTCACAAGTTCGACTCTCTTGATCCCATTGGAGTGAGGCTCCGTAATTATGGCCTACAGCTTACCTCATATATCATTCATGACTCATGGTGAAGTGCTCAGAGTGTTCCCCAAGATTTCTTCCATCGAAAAAAAAATAGCAATGATCTAAAGGTTTGCGGGGTGGGCTTTAATTTCCTTTTTGCTTTGACTTTCCTCTTCTTTTTGTTTCAAGCATGTGCACATTTAATGATAGATTTTGTCATGAATTCATATGTTCGAGATTAAACCAACATATTGCCCCATTTCAAAGCCTAATTCAACACCCATACCCACTAAACCGGTCCAAACAATCCAATTCCAATCCGGCTTGGCCAATATAATATTGAAAAAGCTGAGCTCAGAACTCAAGTGAGGCAACTATCGCAGAATAGATTTTGTCATGAATTCATATGTTCGAGATTAAACCAACATATTGCCCCATTTCAAAGCCTAATTCAACACCCATACCCACTAAACCGGTCCAAACGATCCAATTCCAATCCGGCTTGGCCAATATAATATTGAAAAAGCTGAGCTCAGAACTCAAGTGAGCCAACTATCAAAGAATATACTTGATACATCGCAGAGTTGGAAGGGTCAAAGCCCATAAAACAATTTTGCAAACTCCTTTCAATAAGCCAGGGTAATCAGCTACACCTCCCCTAAATATTTTGTAGCTGTATAGAACAAGTAAAACTCAAACAGTTAGAAGCAGGAAAGACACAGATTTAAAAAACTGGCAATAGAACCAGAAGATCATGACAGCATCAAAGACAGTAAAGTTCTTTAAAACAGTGAAAAGGAGAATGGACAGATCTCCTTTCACTGCTCTGATCATCTTTTCAGTAGTATATTTGCAGATCAAGACCAGATAATGTTCAGATTTTGGCTTTATTTCAGATCTTATCTTGGGATTGTAAGGTCCAGATTTTGCATGAAAGTAAAGACTGTTTTCTGGTTTTTTGTATCCTTATCTTTCTTAGAGTTTATACATTTTTTTTACTTGCAGAATAAGTATAATTTCCGAATACTGTTCTGTTCAAAATAAAAGTTATAACAGTTTCCTCATTGACAGATGCCAACCATTATCTATCCACCCTTGAAAATTTGATCCCCTAATAATTGCACTTGGAAAGCTGAGGTACAGATTACCCATGTATTGCTGACAAAAGCTGTGAAGTAAGTGTATAACTCAGACATTTCTAAAAACCCCTGATATAGCTCTATACCAAAAAATATTGAACTTGACAAAGAAGAAAAGAACAAATGATGTGGTTTACTTAGAAGACCATTGCATTCTCCTCTTCACGCCAGAGCTGCAAAAAGAAAAGAAGGTACCAGCAAGTCGAGTCACAATACGACCTTCTGAAATCACATGCAGAGATGCATGCACATAGACAGAGAAAATATCCAGCGGAGAAGATTGTCAAATTGTGCTCAAGAAGTCACACTTCATATTGGCTCGTGCAGAATTTGGAGTGGTAACCACACTGAAGAGAGAGGCCACTCACTCAGCACTTCTTAGATTCTCAGAGGCTCAATTGAGCAGTGATATACAGAGGTAGTACTTGTTTCAGTTGTTTGCTTAGCTCAAGGAATAACTGGTGGAGATGGATCTGTGCAAGGCCACAGGATTGAAATAATGACTTGATTGCAACAAAATGAAATAATGGTGTTATTATTTCGATCTGGCAACAAAATGTGAAGGATACATGCAGATAGATACTGGCAGCCCCATACAAAACACAATGAAATATATATACCAGCGCGTGAAGACTCCAGGTCAAAACCATGGAATGAGGAGAATATGGGCCAGCAACAACAACTAAATTCACACATCAATGTCTACAGGCCCTAAGAACCAAGGACAGCTCTGATACCACTGTTAGGTTGCCCACTTGGGCAAATAGGAAAATTAGCTTAGCACGCAGCCAAATACAAACAATGCACAAACACAAACAGAGAGTGGATGAGCCTGAACGCACAATTTCTCATCAGGATACAGCTATATACATGGAGAAAGGACCCTTGGTTTCAACTTCCAAGTGGTCTCTTGGACTCCCAAAGACTCTACGTCTCCTACCTGATGGATTAGCTTCCAACAGAATAGTAGAAAGGAAAGGGATAATCCTCAAGGTCAAATGACACAAGATTAGAGGGCCATTCAAAATATATACATGGTGGCAGAAGAATTCAAGAAAGAAATCCATGAAGATATAAGAGACTTCAACAAGAAAATTATAGAGGCAAACATGGAGTGCACAGAATACTGTCCTCGAGAGGCGC
>LPNX010227102.1:16382-46819 GCA_001517045.1 Pseudotsuga menziesii | reverse complement strand
ATGTCAACAACTCCCCAATCAGACAATGCAGAAATGAGATACCACTGAGTTACCTTTCAATGTTTTAATTGGTTCTTCAGCTGTCATTTGGATCACTGGAATAAGAAACCGCTAAATTTCGGTTCGATTTTTGCTTCATTTTGAACAGACAAAACACTAGAGTGACAGCACGGGAAGCCTGCTCTTTCTGTCAGGTAGTTTTGAATTCTTTATATAATATAATCTCTTTTTACCAGCCAAAAACAAAATCAGTCTCAAAAATGCAACCAAGAAAAATGATGCAATCCACATAGCATTAACAGTTAAACTAATGATGCCATCCATGTAGAGTTAAAATTTTAACTAATGATTCCATCCATCTAGCATTAAAATTCTGAGCGTGCACTCTCCATGGCAAGTCACTCTACTTCTGCTGCTGCTGCTGCTGTTACACAAGTTCATTAAAAAGTCATGAATCGTGACTTCAAATGTTGACTTCCTTGCATCAATAGTTAGAGACACAGATAATTAAAATTCCTACACACCTTTTGTCGCCATTTGCCAATACCTATTCTATCACAATATGAATGGTCAGTGCCTACGTTGAAAAGAAGAGAAAAACACTGAACATAGAAAGAATAAAATAATTGTCAAGAAAACATAAAAGAGATGATTTAGACTTACAAATTTTCATCCACCCCATCTCAGGTAGTCCATAGGAACTTCTCCTTTCATAGCAACATACAAGCAGGAATCCCCACTGATAGTCCCCTTTAGGTTATGAAATTGTCTATGTAAATGAAAAAGATTCTTAACTGGAGCTCAGAAAACATGAAGTTGACATTGAAAGGGACTAAGATTGCAGCAATGAGAAATTTTAAGTTTTGAAGTTTGAACACCAAGAAATGGTCCTAGAAACTATTATTATTTATTATGTATACAATCTGAAGCAATGCAATATATTTTGTAGATTTAGTATGGATATGCTTCATAAGAGTCCTTTGGCATCTCAAGTTGTTATTAGCTAGTGGAGAGCTGTTATTAGAAGTTCCTTTATCAAAGTCATATGCATGCTCTTGCCAGATAGCAAATCAGTTATTAATCTGTAAACAAGCTCTCCCCAGACTCTTATCCTGAGCCAAATATCTGTTGCTGAGCATATATCAGTTAATATGTGATTGCAGTGTTTGAGGTGCTTGGTTTGTAAAAACAAGTGGATTGTACCTTTCAATCAGAATCCCAAGAAACAAAATGAATTATTCTGCATATCAAGTGGTTTGTTATCCGGACAAAGTTCATTAACAGTCAACATAAGAATAATAACAGAAGTGAATAGTTTCCCTTCCATTATTGGAAAAAGGTATTGGAATTTAAAAGCACCATATTGTTTACAGACCTAAAGGTGTTTTAACTTTTAAATACAAACCCAACACTATCCAACTAGATTATGGAAAGCAATTTAACTATAGATTTCTCCAAAATCAGAACCTTGGAAGCTTTGGCACAATGCGGGCATGTATGCCTGAAATGGCAACAGCATAACATAGAGGGTAGCAGTTCTATATAAAACAATTCTAAGGAATCATCCCAGTAATTTACGACAGATATATTGAAATCGATTTAAACATAGTAAGGGCCGTTGGGGAAATTGATATGAATAATTTGGAACCCTGCTACTAAAATTCATTCAAAATAACAAACTCCGTCTGACTCCCATGTAGCAGATTAACGATGGAACAAAATACCTGCAGATGCAGTGGAATCAGCCTGATCACCCGAGATTTGCATGCCTTGAAGCTTATCTCCAGTCTTCTCGGCTTCCTTATCAGTTGCCTCTGAAATCAATGAATACAAATACTAAACAAACGAAGATATGTTGCACCAAGTAACATAACTCCAGCAGACTATCTCGTTTATTCCTATCAGCAAATACACAGACGCAGCAGCTGCAGTAATGGCGGACTGGACTGTGTAAATTTCAGCCTTTTTGCAAAACGATTTCATGAAGGAAGCTCCAACTCTTGGATTGATGGTGATGGGACATGTGCCACTGTGCACTTAACCTGATCAACAATGGAGATTATCCGAATCGTCGGACGAAAATATCGACGGATGAAGAAAAAAAAAAGGCATTAAATTCGGAGAGTAGTTTCCACTTGTTGAAACGCCTTACGGCGTAAATATAAAAAAAAAAAAAAACATATCATTAAAAGAATAATCAATCCTGAAATGCAAATAATAACCTATCTGTGATCTACTGAAATGCAAATAATAACCTATCTGTGATCTACTAAGTACTAGGAAGGATTTTAAAAAACCTAAAACGCAAAACTTTCTCCGCTCAAAAGACTTGGGATTAATATGAATCTACACTAGATAATTTTAAACATTAAATATTCAACATCATTTTTTCCATTTTTGTTTATTCACATTATATGTGACATGACATGCCTCTTCCACTTTTATAATTGCAAAACATCAAACATCATTTTTTCCATTTTTGTTTGTTCACATTATATGTGACATGACATGCCTCTTCCACTTTTATAATTGCAAAACATCAAACTTATTGGTTAAACCATTATTAACATTGCATTCATTCACATAGTAGATCCACCGGCATATACAACCACTGAAAGCATTCTTTAAACCACCGAACTTAACTAGAATAGAATGTTCAAAAGAGATTTAACTCACTCCATCCTTTTTTATCAATGTTGCATGTATCTCTGATTTTTCTTGAATTTTTCAGGTTGAATACAAATTTATTCTCATCAATATTTTCCGATAATTTCCTATATTTTCCCCCAATATTTCTAATAAGTTTCTTTACCTGACACACTTGTTTAACAAAGTCTTGCGTGAAATGGCTTGTTACTCGAATGAACATTATCTTTATTTAACGAGCAGGGAAAAAATGCCCTGATACTCCAACTTTAGAGTACAAGACACTCAAATAAAAGTATGCAGCTGGAGGTGAGCCATTTTCAAAATCCATTATTCTTGTCAGTGAAGAAAAATGGTGAAAAACTCAGCTCGGCAATGAACTCTGCGAGGCTCACATGTAAGAATTTGACTCGTATTTGACAAGGACATGACAAAAACTTGGCAGCAGAAATCGTTCAAAATGAGGATTTTATATTTCCATTTTTCATTTATATTTGTGATAATAATGAGTTTTCCATTAACCAAAAAGTTACCTGTGGTCAAGGTTTGACCCTGAGTATTCAAAACTGTTTTCATCACAATTTCACCTTTAACATCTTCTGGTTACATTCTTATAACATACATCTTATGAGTCATGACTAATGAGATAACCAACTAGGCTGCACTGCTGATTGCATGCTGGAAGAATCGATTCCACCTGAAATATTTGCAAAACCAATAATTCCGTAGAGAAAAGAGAGCAAAAATATCGAAGACAATAAACATGAGGAGATCAGAAAAGACATAACTAATTCATATTGAAATACTTTTGTCTCCTTAAAATATCAAACAATCTAGTGTTGCTTACAAAGCAAAACCAAAGATGATTCGTCCTTGTAATCGAAAGGAAAAAGTCATCCATCTACTCTTACACTGGAAATATACTAATACTGTTTATTACAAAATCACTACCATCCATGCTTTAAATACCTTTAAAGCAGATAATCATGGGAGCAAACAAACAAGGTAGGGCTTTATGCGTTCAAGATTAAAATTGATGAACAGTTAAGTTACAAGTGAATAAACAGCTAGACAAAAAGTACACCACCTTTCTCTAAACAATAACTATAGGCAGGAATACAAAATTTGGTAGTACTCGCTCTAGGGAGGAATATTGATAAGGCACTTCTAAGGATAGCCATGAAAACCACAGTAACCAGCTTTGCACTCAAAGCTACATCTAAACGACAAAAGTTATTAGGAACTTAAGATACAATTTTTCAGATCAGAATAATATCAATAGATGAAGCAAACAATTTTGACCCATAAATAAGGGTTGAGCTATCTGCCTCGAGTGCTGAGTCTCGTATTGCAATCCAATTTTGACTAATTTGTCTCAGATTATTTAATACGTCATAAAATTTAGATTACCCCAGAAAATATGCACGCCTCTGTTTGGCTTCAAACTCTGAAGTATGAACTATTTGCTCTCCTGGACAATTATAATTGCCTTACTTTATAGTGGACTCGTGGATGACGCAAGTGAACTTCACAACATAGTAAATTGAGGGTTTGTATTGTTCTAGCTTGGTGGGCGCACTATATGTTAATGAGCAAGCAGACTCTCTCATTGAATTATCCTTACCTCAGTTGAAATAAGGGATTACATATCAATTGTTAATCATTCGAACGTTTCAGTAAGATATATACAAGAAGTGCTCTGTCACAGCAAAGGGAAGATTCATGCCTACTGTTATGGCATTCTGCATACGGCTTAGAACTTCAAATGTGCAGAATGAAAAGTAAGGAGACTGAGTCAAGGGATCGATAATCATGAAGCACCTTACCGTACAAATTCTCCGTTTTAAAGAAAATGTAATAATTTATGAGAAGTGTATACCTTCGTTGTTATACAAAGAAATAAGTCTCAAGAATTCCTCCACAGACAGTTTAGATGATCGCTTATCTTCATATCCACCTGATTTGAGAATGTTGACAATTTTCTCTTTGAAGCATACAAACTTTTCGTTATCTGTATCACTCTCTGCATCTAAATCTTCTGTATCAGTTGTGTCATCATCCACCTCACACAGTAATGATAAATCTGAAACGATTTTTTCCAGATTACCACCCTCTAATTTTTGCTTCTTATGCCACAAGTCTGCTTTCTTCATAAGACTAAAAACAGTCTTTTTCTGCCTGAAGATTGCACCTAGAGTCTTATTCTTTCTGGTGAAACACATCAAAGTAAATCTATTCCATTCATTCAAGTCGACTGGAGGAGGCCAGACCCTAGGTTCTATTCTCACAACAGAAGAATCCACTTTAGGGCAGGGCGTAAAATGCCTCTTGCTCACATCCATAAGGAGCTTGGCACTGGCCAGAAGATCCACATTGACAGCTAGACGATTGAAGAGGGAATCACCAGGCTTTGCCACGAGGCGGCGACCAAATTCCTTTTGAAGCATGAGGGTTGCATTTCGAAACTTGGGCCTGTTGGACAAGAGCTTGAAAATGAGTGGAGAAGATATCTGGTAAGGGATATTGGCTACACATATGTCAAAAGAAGGCAACTCTGTTCGTAGTATGTCCCCTCGCACCAACTGTCCATATAACAGAAAAGAAAGAGTAGATAGTCATATTAGCGAAGAGCAACTTTGATTAATAGTAAGCTTAAAATGCATCACCAAAAACAACAATCACAAGGAATAAAGTAGGCATTGCAAAAGACAATTAAGAAAGCATCACAAACACAAGAATCACAATTACAGAGAGACCCACAAAGCACACTGATTAGGCTAATCTTATAGTACAAAGAATCTCTTTCCAATGCATTTTTCTCACAAATCTGGTAGGAATTTTGCCAGAATTTCGCAATTGCAGAAATTATAACATTGAGGTAACTAATTGAACATAGGGGGCGGTAAAACCATCTACAATGTCAAAATTGCAAAACACGGTTTTTCATTGTCAAAATTGGGATTTTTCATTGCTGGGCACTAAGTGCAGTATACTACAAAATCAGATGCCTCCCAAAGCACACAGATACCTCTAAACAACATTAGTATTAGAAACACAGTTTTTCATTGTCAAAATTGGGATTTTTCATTGCTGGACAGTAGGTGCAGTATACTAGAAAATTAGATGCCTCCCAAAGCACACGGGTACCTCTAAACAACATTATTATTAGAGAGAGAATGCTATCACATCAACCTGACGACTTACCAAAAAAACTACCTTCAGGACTGGCAAAGCTTTGATCGAGTTTTTAATGTATAAGGTATTTCATAAAATAACCTTGTCCAAGATTGCTGTCAATGTAGGATTTTTTTTTATGATGAATCCAGTTTATCAGTATAGTAAGCACACCCTTTTCCATTAAGGACTATCACAATGAACTATAGGAAGTGGACAACAGATATATCCAACACTTTCAGACTCGAAAACACTTGGCTAAGCGGTTGTGGATATGCAGAAAACTTGCAGCTGGTTCCATCCACATGGAACGGCCGGCTTACACAGGGGCATGGAAGCCACAGCCCACAAAGGAAAAACATGTTTATGGGGATTGGAACCTTGGTGGGGTATGAAGGTTCACAATCAATGTAGAATGACTATACTATTACCCGCTACCCAGGTAATTAAGGTGAACGAGTGTAAAAACAAGAAAGAAAGGGCATGAATGTGCAACTCACCTCCAATCGCTGAGCCATTTCAGTCCCCTGTATGCGTTTGTGAACTGCTTCGATCATCCGGGGATCGATCTCAACTGCGATGACTCTGCGGGCGGCCTGCAGAAGCTCTAGAGTTAGGTTTCCAGTACCCGGACCGATTTCCAGGACGGTGTCGGTTTCTCTCACGCCCGCTTTGTCAACGATGGATTTGAGAACGCGAGGATCTGTGAGAATGTGCTGCCCACGACTCTTGTGAAGTTCTATCCGCGGTGCTTCTCCCTCCTCTTCCCGTTTCTTGCCATCGTCCGTCTCTGTAAATGATATCGGTTTTGATCTGGTTCTCGTTTTGAAGTCGGAGTAAGGCTTGGCAGCAGCATAGTGGGTTTTACATGTGACCGTGCTGGAGCTTATGAGTCTGACAGTATGTGATTGAAGTGTGATGAAGAGGGAAGACCAGGCACTCCTCATTCTCAGACGATCTTATGGATGGTCTGCATTGGCATTTAGGGATGTGCTTCCCTATTACTTGATCATATGTTTGGTTCAATCTGCAGCAAATAAAGCAGGATGGGGTTCTGCTCAGAAATTTTGTTATATGAATCGAGAGAGCTTTCCGCTGCAAAAGTTACTTCTGAGGCATCTCCGGATAAAGATGTTATCCTTATGCGAAAATGAATTAGGTTATGGTCATCATGGAAAGTTGAATGCTTTATGGTATTGACACTCGACTTTAGGCTTTAGGGTTCTATTGACATGGTATATACTCGCTCATGGGGTTTTATGGGTTTATGGTATTTTATTGAAATGGAGAGTTGGAAGATGAGTAAAGGTAACAAACAAGTGAATTAGAACAGCATTGGCTTTAGGGTTAATGATTTCGCTATTTTTCGGCTATCGTCTGATCAATGGTTTTGGCCACTTTAATTTTTGGTTGTCGGCTCTAGTGTGCCGACCATCAGTGCACTCCTCCAAACGTGGTGATCGCAACAACCGTCATTACCATGCGCCACCTTTAAATGACATAAGGGCATGAGGTACAAACTCCCATTCCTCTGGTAAGAACTGGACCATGCCCACTCTTGATGCTTTTATTGAATCTCTGACTCAAGAACAAAACAAACTCATCAGTATGGGAAAAATCAAGTGCTCCAAGGCACATGTTCTTGATGTGCATGATGGCAATCATAACCCAAAACAGAGATCTAAACACAAAGGAAATGCACATGCAAACCCCAAGAAGGAAGGGAACACCAAACCCTTCAATGATTCCTCCGGATCCAAAGGTGAAAAGGGGAAGAAAGGGGAGAAGTGCACATATTGTTAGAGAGGATTCCATCTAGAATCCTCATGCATGAATAAGCAGATAGATCAGATGGCCCAGATACTTCAGAAGCACAACCTTGGGGATCACATTCCAGAGGGCACCAAGAAGAAGCCTAAAGATCATGCTCCTGGGAGAGGTAACTCTAGCCATGCTTTGATTGCCATTAATTCATCTCCATGTGCCTGGATTGTAGATTTAGGCGCATCTCACCACATGGCTGTCACCAAGGAAGCCTTCTCTTCATTGGATGCATGCAAAGGTCCTCATATACTCATGGGGGATGATTCTCCTGTCGAGATCACCGGCAAGGGCAGAATTGAACTCAATCATGGTAGCTTTGAGAATGTGCTACATTGATAAAGAGGAGCTGCGTTCGAAAATTGGAGATCTCGACGTTTTGATCCCTACTCTGGGATCATCATCAGGAGACAATTAGAAGCGTGAGGAAATGTGTAAGATGCCCAAGTAGTTAAATATGAATTATTAGGTTTAAGGTGAGAAATGTTTTAGAAGGGTCGGCTTAGTAAAAAAAATTTAATTTTGTTTAAAATTTTTAATATGGAGTTTGAAAAAATTAGGGTTTTAAAAAAAAAAATTAAAAATTCTTAAGGTGCCACTACATGTTCCAAAACTCTAGGTGAATCTTTTCTACGTCTATCAGATTACTCATTCTGGCACCAGAAAGAGAGTTGAATTCTCTCCTTGTGCTATGAATATATTTGGCATACAAAGCAACTCTAAAGTTTCCATTGGTGAGGTAAATCACAGATCTAGGCTTTACACCTTTTTTGAATTCATTGAACCAGATTCTGCCTTATTACTTACACATGTTGATGATAGTAGTAGGTTATGGCACAAAAGATTTGGTCATCTTAATTTCAGATACACGCAACAACTCTACAAGCAGGGAATGGTCATTAGCTTGCCCAACATTCATTTTTCCAAAGGCGTTTGTCAAGGATGTGTTCTTTGTAACACCCTGATTTTGACCCCAAGAGGGAGGGGAATGTAATGCCCTAGTTTTGACCCCAAGGTATTGAAATTGTACATGATGTATATAGTGTATGAAAATCATGGCAAGGAGCTCAAGGTCAAGGCCCTGCCATTGATTGATCTTTGTGTATAGGTGATCAAGGTTGATTCCTATGGTTCATTGTGTTGGTCAAGCACAGAGCATTTTGAATACCATGTAAATACACAATTTAATAAAAATACCACAGCTAGCTATGCACTGCAACGTGAAAGAGTTGGGGGCATGATTTCACAGAGGAACAGAGAGGGATTACACCAACAGATGCCAGGTGAGTGATTACAGGTTCAATCCTCACAAACCCCAGTTTAATCAACATAAAAACCTTCGTTGATTTGTCGTCCACATCACTTAGGCAGACGCAAGATGGAATGAATCCTTTTGGATAGAAATTTTGCGCCTACTAGCTGATGTTAAACAACTTGCTAGTTGAATCAGTGGAATTTTTGTGGGTCGTTGGATCTGTGTCCCCACCAGATCAACAGTAGACTCCAAACTTGATGAAGCGGATTTCATTGGAATTTCGTGCACATGAAAAGTTTGTTAAGTCACGCTAGTTGTATTAGCGAAATCGTTGTGCCAGCAAAATCGTTGTGCGTCGTCGATCTATTTGAGGATCAATCCCAGCCGTAGATTTGCTCAAAAGTTACACGTTCGTTAACCTGTCTACCTTGGTTTGTCCCTGCACTCGGTCATTCAATTTTCTTACAGGAAATTGGTTGAGGCAGTTAATTCCTGGGGTAGAGCAAGGCATGGCAGTCGATTTCGTGATTGAGCAAGCCTGCAGTCTGCAGAGGACATGTTCTTGTTTCTGAAGCAAGAACACCAGAAAGTGCGTGCCTAGTCTGTCACCCCATCTTCATATGAACATTTTGGTCATTCGATACATTTTTCTACCATTCGATTCGATCGATTATGCATTGATCACTCTCTTGAGTCACAGAGAAGGTCTTTGTTCATGGTTGTGCAGTGTGGTTCATTGTTCATTCCATCTACATTGTGGATTGTTCAGTGTTGTTCGTTGGGGATCCTACCTTGTGGTTGTTCAGTGTTATTCTCTGTGTTACAGAGTGGTATGAGACCATGGTGGTTTGTTTTACAGTGTCAAACCCTGTGTTGTTGTGTTTTCCCTGTGGTTGTTGTGGTGTTTACCCTAGTTTGGATCTGAACTGTATGCAAGACTCAGGAGTGGAAGAGACATAGAATGTGCTTGATAAACCCAATGTGGAACCTCACAATAAGATAAGAGCAGCTAGTGAATTTGCTTTGCACATCTTGAAGAGAATTGGAAGGGAAGGTGTAGGCCAAGGGACTATGGAGCATAGAAGGGGACACTTCCTTGTGTTGGGTGTGTAGGCAACATGGATGTCAGGCCAGATAGATCTTGTGAAGGTGTCCTTAGCTCTGTGGATGAGCTCACTAGCTTAGCGATTCTTCCTGTCCATTACCTTAGCAGCTTGATAAACCCAAAGATAGATTGTCTTGACTATGAACAGTCTGATAAACCCAATTGTACATTGGCTTGCCTGAGCAGCCTGATAAACCCAACCGGTAGTTGGCTTGGCTGTGTCTTGTTGTGCATTTTGGCCTTGTGAGTAATCCTTGGCTGGACATCTTGATAAACCCAACTGTATGTTGGATTCGTTGAGTGAGCCTGATAAACCCAGCATTGTGATGGCTTGACTGTGGACAATCTAATAAACCCATCGGCTAGTTGGCTTGGCTGGTCCTTATTGTGAAAGTTGGCGTGACTGTGTTCATTCTGACAAACCCAACTACTTGTAGGCTTGACTGTGTTCAGTCTGATAAGCCCAACAATGTTTGGCTTAATTGCTTGCATCCTTATAAACCCAACTTGGTGTTGTCTTGGCTAGACAATATGATAAACCCAACTGAAGGTTGGCTTGACTATGTGTTATGATCTGGTTGTGTGTGAGTCTGTTGTTCCCTAGTTCCTTGTGGAAATCATGCCCAGCTCGGGGGTGGAAGTTGTGTTGAGAGATTGATGAACACAACTGGCATATGGTTGGGTGGAACATTGAAGCGACATAGCTAGTTGCGAGAAAGCTTCATCATCAAGATAAATATCTTTGTTATTCTTAATTGTGTAATGTGTTTTCTTATGAATGAATACGATGAATGCTTGTAATGATTCAGTAGAGTTTGTTGTTGATTATATGTTTCTGCATTACAATTGTGTATGCCTTGTATGCTCATTGCATTTTGCTTATGATCATGGAGGCTAGAAGCCTGGTTAACAGAGTCAGAATGCATCTAACTAAGTGTTTCCGCACCCTGGAATCCACCTGCAAAAGGCAGAAGTCAGGAGGCGGAAGAGAGAAAATGAAACAAAGAAGAATATTGATTTTTCGCACCCCGGGATCCGCCTGTGAAAGGGCGGAAAGCGGAAAAACGACCAAAAGTTTCAAGGTAGAGTTGGACTTCCGATTTTCGAGGTCGAAAAGTCGGAAGTCGGTTATCAGCAAAGCATAAAAGTCAAGGGTAAAAAGTTGACTTCTTACAGAAAAACCAGAAGTACAGAGAAAGGTTAAGGTCGAAAGTTGAGTTTCCGACTTCTGAGTTTCGAGCGGAAGGTGGAAGGTGTAAAAGTGGTCCAGTGTTTCCATCGAAGTTGTTTTTCCAACTTCTGAATTCCGAAGGAGGAAGGCGGAAGGCGGGAGGCGGAAGG
This sequence comes from Pseudotsuga menziesii, assembly GCA_001517045.1. Classification (NCBI taxonomy): domain Eukaryota; kingdom Viridiplantae; phylum Streptophyta; class Pinopsida; order Pinales; family Pinaceae; genus Pseudotsuga; species Pseudotsuga menziesii. The sequence goes on along the minus strand of LPNX010227102.1, from coordinate 35,477 downwards.
TCATTAAACGAATCCGTCGAAAGTTGGTTTTCCGATTTCCGAGTTCCGAAGGCGGAAGGAAAATTGGCGAAAGGCAGGAGGCGGAAGGTCATTAAATGAATCCATCGAAAGTTGTTTTACTGACTTCTGAGTTCCGAAGGAAGAAGGTGGATGGCAGAAGGTCGTTAAATGAATTCGTCGAAAGTTGTTTTTTTGACTTTCAAGTTCCGAAGGTGGAAGGGCGGAAAGGTGGTCGAAGGATTCCGTCGTGTTTGTGTGTTTCCGACTTCTGAGTTTCGGGTGGAAGGGTAATTTATCTGTCGTGTTTTGTGTCTCGATTTCTAAGTTCCACGAGGTGGAAGGTGGAAGGAGAAAATGACAGGTTCCGTGCGGAAGAGGTTTTTGGTCATAGAATGGATCCGTCAAGGGCGAAACAACTGTTACAGTGGTTTCTAAGCCCGATATTGAATGTTGAAGAGTGTTTATCGTCCATGCCCTGTGTTTCGAAAGAAGAACAAAGGTTCTTGAAGCAAAAATTTAAACTATTCGCATTATGGGGTATGGGGATGTGGCATTGTGGTATCAGAGTTGTGGTTACAGCATTGGGCCTGAATGGGCCAACAAGAAAGTTGATAATACCATCTGATACCAACATTGTAGTACACTACATATTGGTATCAGAGTTGTTGGTTACAACACTAGGGCCTGAATGGGCCAAGTTGAACAGTTAGTAGAGCTGTTGGTTACAACATTGGGCCTAGATGGGCCAAGTGAACAGTGACTAAGTGGTTTTTGAATTCTGAAATTGTCATGCATCTAACAATGGTGTTTATTATCACATTTTTGTAGAGTCATAGTGCAGTTGAAAAGTGGGTTTTGGCTCAGCCATGAGAACCTACAGCATGAATGATGCGCATGACCCCTATGGTCCCGAGGAAGATGTTATGGGGGAAAACATCATAGTTGGAAATGTTGAAACATAATCCAATGGGAGAAGATTTCAAGATACTCCCCTAGATATTGCAGCCACCATGAGAAGCCTAAGGGTGGAGCTGCAAAGTTGCAGGGAAGATAATGAAATATTGGTTAAGGATCAGGAGGAGCAAAATCATCTGAATGCAGCCATGCTGCGGAGTTTGAAAAATATCCAAAGGAAAATGAAATCTGGGCATCAAATAGCGAACTCGGAAGTGAGTAAGAGCAGCACCTAAAGGAGAAAGAGGTATTCTAGTGGATCATCTGACTCTGAAAGATCCACTGGAGGTTCAAGTTCCTCATCTCCCAAGCATAAGAGAAAGAGGCACTACAGAAACAGCTCACGTGACAAGTTCAACAAGGCAAGGCCTCCTACCTTTAATGGTGAGGTAAAGATGGGACAAGAAGTTGAAGCTTGATTCTTGGGATGAAAAAAGATTTCCAAGTCCAAGACTATTCAGGAAATATGAAGGCTAGGGTAGCCATCTTCAATCTGAATGGAAGAGTATCCATATGGTGGGAGCACCTCAGGCAGGTAAAGAAGATTAATGATAGAAACATCGTGTGGAAATAGTTCAAGAAGTATTTCAAGCATAAGTACCTCTTTGACAGGTACTATGATGACAAGATCAAAGAATTCCATGGGCTGAAATTGGGATAGCAAACCATGGAAGAGTATGCAAACAAGTTCTTGGAACTGTTGAGGTATGTTAGATACATTAAGGATGATAAAGTGAAAATCCATTATTTTATGAGTGTGCTACCTCAAGCATACAGAGACGGAATTGAGTTTTATGAACCTGGAAATCTGGAAGAAGCAATAAGGAAAACTAACTATTGCTATGAGCAAAACAAAAGCAAACCTGATATCCATAAGGTTTGGAAGGACAAGAAGAAGGAAAAGTTTGACCAAAGGAAGAAAGGTTTCAAACCCTCTAAGTTTCGAAAGAATCAAAAGTAACCATCACAAGACATGACTAAGTCAGATAGAGTGATGGGAGGAAATCCAAGAGACCCAAAGGAGATCAGAGAACCACTCCATTGTTGGGGATGTGGAGAAATCCATATGCATAGGAACTGTCCATATGAGGAAGGATATATAAGGAAAGCTCACAACATCCAAGAGGCTGAAACAGTGGGTCAAGTAGCAAGGACAGTCCATGGAATTTATGAAGCATTGGAGGACCATCAGGCAGATCATCAATCAACTATGGTTAAAGTTGAAGGCAAGATTGCAAAGCAATATGTTTCTGTTTTGACTGACCCTGGATCTACTCACAGTTATATTACTCCTAGAGTTGTTGAGATTTGTTCTTTAAAGAAGTTAAAGCATAACAAATAATGCTTAGTTCAACTAGCCACTGGAACCAAGAGGAAAGTTAGTGAAGTGGTAAGGAAATGCCCATTAGTCATGAATGGGCTAGTCACTTGTACAGATCTGAATGTTCTGCAACTTGGTTCCCATGATATTCTCATTGGAATGGATTGGTTGGAAGCACATCGAGTAAAGCTGGATTATTACAACAAGACTTTTGAATGCATAGATGAAGAAGGCAACTTAAGAGTTGTAAGAGGCATTCCAAAGGTGATTTTTGTTAGGCAGGTTTCAGCAATGCAGCTGAAGAAGTGTTATAGGAAAGGTTGCATAGTGTATGCAGCTCATGAAACTCCTAAGTTGGAGGACTTTCATGTATTGCAGGAATTCATGGATGTTTTTCCTGATGAAATTCTAGGGCTTCCTCTAAAGAGGGACATTGATTTCACAATTGAACTTGTTCCAGGAGCAGCACCAGTATCCAAGACACCCTGCAGGATGAGCACACCAGAATTGCTAGAGTTGGAGATGCAGCTGCAAGAGTTGTTGGAAAAGAAGTATGTCAGGCCGAGTGTGTCTCCTTGGGGAGCACCAATTTTGTTTGTGAGAAAGAAAGATGGCACACTCAGGTTGTGTATTGATGACAAACACCTGAACAAATTCACTATGAAGAATAAATACCCTTTCCCTATGATAGATGACCTCTTTGATCAAATGAGACGAGCAAAGGTATTTTCCAAGATTGACTTGAGGTCTGTTTACCATCAATAAGAATCAAGGATGAAGATATTCATAAGACAACCTTCAGAACAAGGTATGGACACTATGAGTTTGTAGTGGTACCATTTGGTCTCACAAATGCACCAACTACATTCATGTGTCTCATGAACAGTGTTTTCAATAGGTATCTAGACAAGTTTGTTCTTGTTTTCCTTGATGACATTCTTATTTATTCTAAGAATGAGGAAGAGCATGCAGAACATTTGAGGCTGACTTTGAAATTGTTAAGGGAGCATAAGTTGTATGCAAAGTTGAGCAAATGTGACTTCTATAAATATATAATTCATTATTTGGGTCACATCATCTCAGAGGAGGGCATATCTGTAGACCCTGAAAAGATTGAGGTCATTATGAATTGGCCAACTCCAAGAAATGTGACAGATGTAAGATCTTTTATGGGACTTGTAGGATACTATAGAAGATTCATTGAAGGATTCTCCAAGGTTGCACATTCCATCACTTCCTTGCAAAAGAAGGGGATAAAATTTGAACGGACACCAAGATGTGAAGAAAGCTTCCAACAGTTGAAGCATCTTCTTACAAGTGCACCGGTCCTGAAAATTGCAGACCCAGAATTTTTTTTTGTGGTGTGTATTGATGCATGTAATCAAGGACTTGGAGGAGTTCTTATGCAAGACAACCACATGGTATGCTATGAGTCAAGAAAGTTGAAGGAGCATGAGAAGAACTATGCTGCTAATGAACTAGAAATCACAGCCATAGTACATGCTCTCAAGATGTGGAGGCATTACTTAATGGGCAAAAAAATTGAGTTAAGGATAGACCACTATGGTCTGAAATATTTGTTTGATTAGCCAACTCTAAATGCTAGGAAAGTTAGATGGCTAGAGTTTCTATGTGAGTTTGATTTTGAAATCAAACACATAAAAGGAAAAGAAAACAAAGTGGTTGATGCACTCAGCAGGAAGGTGCATGAAATGCATGTGGCATCTCTTAGTATTTGCCAATAATATTTGAGACAACTGATTGTTAATCATAATGTTGAAGAAGAATTGTATGTGCATATCAAGGACAAGTTGCAACAACAAAGTCCTCAGAATAGGTATGAGGGATATAAATTGGAAGAAGATGAACTTATTACTTATAAAAACAGAATTTATATTCCAAATGTAGCATATTTGAGGAGATTTTTTATGGATGAAATCCATCAAGCTCCATATTCTAGTCACCAAGGATATCAAAAGACAATTGCTACAGCTAGAAAGCATAAATTTTTGCTAGGAATGAAGAAGGATATCGCTGAGTATATTTCAAAGTGCATGAAATGTTAGCAGGTGAAGCTTGAGCATCAACATCCAACAGATTTGTTGCAGCCTTTTTCAGTCCTAGAAGGGAAATGGGAAGTTGTTTCCATGGATTTTATTACAGGATTGCCAATGACTTGGAGGCAACATGATTCAATCGTGGTTGTGGTGGACAAGTTGACAAAGGCATCACATTTTATACCGGTTAAGTCCACATATAAAACTGATGTCATTGCAAAGATCTTCATGAAGGAGATTTTTCAGATTACATGGATTGCCTAAGGCGATAGTTTCTGACAGAGATCCTAAGTTCACTTCCAATTTTTGGAAGGGTCTGTTTGCAGATTTCAGTCCAAATCTAAACTTCAGCACTACCTACCATCCTCAGACTGATGGGAAAACAAAGAGAGTGAATCAGGTGCTTGAAGACATGCTTCGTATGTATGTAATGGACAAACCATCCAAGTGGGAAGATTACTTACACTTGGTAGAGTTTGCTTATAATAATGGACAACAAGCATCATTAGGAATGAATCCTTATGAAGCCTTGTATGGAAGAAGGTGTAGGACACCAGTGACTTGGGACAATCCAGTGAACATGATTGTGCTTGGTCCAGATTTGCTCAAGGAAATGGAGCAAGAGGTTGCAAAGATCAGGCATAATCTAAAAGCAACCCAGGAGAGACAAAAAAGTTATGCAGACAAGCATATAGTGCACAGAGAGTTCAATGTTGGGGATCATGTTTACATTAGAGTGAGGGCAAGGAAGAGTTCCTTGAATCTTGGAAGTTGTGTCAAGCTGTCACCTAGATATTGTGGGCCTTTTGAAGTGCTTGAAAGAATAGGGTCAGTTGCATATAGACTTGCATTTCCTACTAGCACTAGAGCTCATAATGTTTTTCATGTTTCTTTGCTTAAGAAATATGTACATGATCCTTACCATGTGATAAATTGGGATGTGATTTAGGTGGAACTTGAGGGAGATTTCCAAGCCGAGCCATTGCGCATCCTCGACGGGAAGGTCACAGTGATCCGGAATCGAGCCGTGGGACAAGTAAAGGTGTAGTGGGAGCACTATGGTCTTGAAGAGGCTACGTGGGAGCTAGAGGAGGCCATGTGATTGGCACATTCATCCTTGTTCAATTTTGTAAAGCATTGAGGACAATGCTAATGAAGAGGGAGGGGAATGTAACACCCTGGTTTTAACCCCAAGGAGGATGGGAATGTAATATCGTGGTCTTGACCCCCAAGGTATTGAAATTGTACATGATATGTATTATGTATGAAAATCACGACAAGGAGCTCAAGGCCAGGGCCCTGCCATTGATTGATGCTTTTGAGTATAGGTGATCAAGGTTGATGCCTATGGTTCATTGGGTTGGTCAAGCACATAGCATTTTGAATACCATGTAAATACACAATTTAATAAAAATACCACAACTAGCTATGCACTGCAACGTGAAAGAGACGGGGGCATGATTTCATAGAGGAACAGAGAGTGATTACACCAGCAGATGTTAGGTGAGTGATTGTAGGTTCAATCCTCACAAAACCCAGTTTAATCATCATAAAAACCTTGGCTTCGTTGGACAATCTTATAAACCCAACTAAAGGTTGGATTGACTGTGTGTTATGATCTGGTTGTGTGTGAGTCTATTGTTCCCTACTTCCTTGTGGAAATCATGCCCAACTCGAGGGTGGAAGTTGTGTTAAGAGATTGATGAACACAAATGGCCTATGGTTGGGTGGAACGTTGCAGCGACATAGTTAATTGCGGGACAACTTCATCATCAAGATAAGTATCTCTATTATTCTTAATTGTGTAACATGTTATCTTATGAATGAATATGATGAATGCTTGTAATGATTCAATAGAGTTTGTTGTTGATTATATGTTTCTGCATTAAATTTGTATATGCCTTGTATGCTCAATGCATTTTTCTTATGATCATAGAGGCTAGAAGCCTGGTTACAGAGTCAGAATGCATCTGACTAAGTGTTTTCGCACCCTAGAATCTTCCTGCAAAAGGAGGAAGTCGGGAGGTGGAAGAGAGAAAGTCAAACAAAGCAGAATGTTGGTTTTCTGCACCCCGGGATCCACCTGCAGAAGGGAGGAAAGCAAAAAAATGGTCGAAAGTTCCAAGGAAGAGTTGGACTTCCGATTTTCGAGGTCAAAAAGTCGGAAGTCGGGAATCGACAGAGCATAAAATTCCAGGGTAAAAAGTTGACTTTTCTATTTCCGAAGTCTGAGATCGGAAGATGGAAATCGAAAGTACAAAGAAAGGTTAAGCTCGAAAGTTGAGTTTTCGACTTCCGAGTTCCCGGAGGAAGGCAAAAGGCAGAAAAGTGGTCCATTGTTTCTGCCAAAGTTGTTTTTCCAACTTCTGAGTTCTGAAGGTAGAAGACGGAAGGGCTGAAGGCTGGAGGCGGAAGGTCGTTAAACGAATCCGTCGAAAGTTGTTTTTCCAACTTCCGAGTTCTAAAGGCGGAAGGAGGAAGGTTGTTAAACGAATCCATTGAAAGTTTTTGTTTCCTGACTTCTGAGTTCTGATGGTAGAAGGCATAAATGTGGTAGAAGGATTCCGTTGTGTTTGTGCGTTTCCGAGTTTTGATTTTGGGGCGGAAGGTGGAAAGGCAGAAGTGTAATGTTTTCGTCATGTTTTGTGTCCCAATTTTCGAGTCCCGCAGGGCAGAAGGCGGAAATGATAAGTTCAGTCCAAAATAGGTTTTCTAGTCACAGAATGGATCTGTCAAGAGCGAAACAATTTTTACAGTGGTTTCTAAGCCCGATATTGAATGTTGAAGAGTGCGTTATCGTTCATGCCCTCTGTTTAGAAAGAAGAACAAAGGTTCTTGAAGCAAAAATTTTAAATTATCCGCATTATGGGGTATGGGGACGTGACATTCTTAGCAAACATCCTCAAGAGAAGTTTGAAAAAGGGAAGGCTCGGAGGGTCTCCTCTCCCTTTGAGCTCATCCATAGTGATATGGTGGGAGCCTTTGCTCATTTTTCCATTAGCATGGTGAGGTATTGATGATTTCTCACGATATACTTGGGTGTATTTTCTCAGAAAGAAATCCAAAGACTTCAAAGCACTTGCAGAGAATCCGTCCGCGAGAAAGATCAAAATCCTTCGCACAGACAATGGGTGGGAATATGTGAACATGAATGTTCAACATATTTGTTCAGAGGCAGGTATATAGTTTCAACATACAATACCATACACTCCACAACAGAATAGAGTGGCTGAGCGGAAGAACAAATCCCTCAAAGAGATGGCCTCTTTCATGTTGCATGCAAGGTCTCTTCCTTCTAAACTATGGGTCGAGGAACTTAACTATGCCAACTACATACATAATAGATCTTCTCATAGATATGTCAAGGACATGACTCCTTTTGAGGCATGGATTAGTTTCAAACAAGAAACCCACTTCTGAATATTTTTATCACGTGCATGGGCCCGCATACCCTTTGAAAAGAGGAAAGCATTAGATGGTCAGAGCACCGCATGCATATGCATGGGATATCTTGATGATGTGAAGGGTTAAAGGTTGATTGATCCCTTAACAAACAAGCTCTTTATTGAGCAAAGTGTGCAGTTTGAGGAAATCCCCTTGCATGCACCATTGGAGTCACAGGTAGAGATCTTTGTTCCTATACTTGGACTACACATCTGTGATGATGAGTCCACTCATTCATATCATGATTCATATTTGAATTTCAAACCTGATGAAGAACATGAGAATTAATACATTGATCCACATCCTATCTCCCCTGAGAGAACAAGGAGCATAAGAGAGATATATGCACAGACAACCCCACAGGATGCAGGTGACCTTGTGGGGGATCCAATGGATCCGAGGAGGACGCAATTCCAGTTTGAGGAGCCTTCTCATGCACTCACATCTACTGAACCAATGATTCCCATGCATTGTTACACAGTTCTATCTTTAGACCCGGAGGCCTATGTAGAGGCTGGAGGGAATCCCCTATGGGAAGTTGTTATGCAAGAGGAGTACAACTGTCTCCTCAAGAACCAGAATTGGGAATCTGGTTCCACTTCCTTCAGATAGGACTCTTGTCATATGCATATAGGTCTACAGGACCAAGAAGAAACCAGACATACAGATCAACAGATACAAAGATAAGCTAGTTTCCAAAGGTATTCAGCAGGTTCATGGGATAGACTATGATGAGACCTTTGCTTCAGTAGCAAAGATGGATTCCATTTGATTGGCACTTGCCATTGTTGCAGCCAATAGGTGGGAAGTCCATCAAATGGATGTGAAGAATTCATTTCTTCATGGTGATCTCTCTGACAAGATCTACATGGAGCAGCCACAAGGCTTCATACAAGATTCATCCTTGGTTTGAAGATTGAAGAAGTCTCTCTACGGCCTCAAGCAAGCCCCACGAGCATGGTATGCAAAGATGGACTCCTAACTATTGTCCCAAAACTTTGTACCGTGTAAGTCAAATCTGAATGTATACATGCTTAGGACAACTAACTCACTTCTGCTACTAGTTTTATATGTGGATGATTTGTTGATCACTGACAGCTCGACTTCAACACTTGCTGTAGTCAAGAGGATTCTGCATGACAGTTTTTTTATGACGGACATGGGTCCATTACATTTATTCCTTGGCCTTGAAATCAACCATGATGCCTCAAGCATCAAACTATCTCAAGCCAAGAATACTCAAGATCTCCTAGAGAGATTCCATATGACAGACTGCAAGTTTACACCGACTCCTTTCCTATTTGGGGTCAAACTTGAGGATGGTGGGGACACTCCATTGGTTGACAACACTCTATACAGACATCCAGTGGGGAGCTTGTTTTATCTTACACACTCTAGACCATACTTCTCGTATGTATTTGGGGAAGTCTCTCAGTTCATGCAGGAGCCACATGAGTACATTGGAAGGCTTCCAAGAAGATCCTTCAATACATACATGGCACCATCGCCTCTGGGATTCACTATCCAGCAGATTCTGCATTGGATCTCATTGGATTCACTGATTCTGACTGGGCTGGTGATAACATTGATCGCAAGTCCACATCTATGTACTTACTCAGTCTGGGTTTAGGGCCCATTTGTTCGTTAAGCAAGAAGCAGGCTGCTATTGCTCTATCTTTAGCCGAGGCCGAATACAGAGGGGTATTCAACATAACCACTCAGGATTTGTGGCTACAACATTTTCTCACTGAGTTGGGCATCCAGTGCCACTGGCTTTCTGTGTAACATCCCCTTCCTTAAAATATCTAATATATATATATATATATATGTTGGCAAGGGTATATTTATTATTATTGTTTTAATTAGTCATGAATATCCGTTAACTAAAGGCGGTTATGAACTGTTAAGGAGGAAGAAAAAGAAAAGGGAGTTATGTTTATAACTATCCCTATTGTTATACATTATGGGTTAACGAAGGGAGAGGACAAATGGTTGGGGGTAATTATGGTGGAGTAAGAGGGGGAAGAAAAGAGCACTCTTTAGATCGATTCTCTTCTAGACACCTTGACTGTGTAGAGAGCATAACTAATATGAAAGGGGGGTACAACACCTTTTTTCTTACACCTACATATGTAGTTCTGTGAGATTGGTTGAGGGTGCAACCATCTAATCTTGGTTTGTATGTTTTTATGCGAGAAAGGAAAAGTTACCATTATTGATCTCTAAGCGAAATATATTTAAATATAAAAAGTGCTATGACTGCATTAGGGAGAAGGCAACCAAAAAGAGGTGCAGGTTGGATTTGAGATTTTGCTTGATAATTACATTGTTGAAATCTTGTTTTAGAATGGGGATGAACTTGAAAGGGTGCGATCCCAGTCCTAAACTTTTGTTGCTAGTTACTTATAGCTTAATATTGAATTTGAGAATAATTCAGTCTTTGTCTAATAGAGTCCATGATGGGAAAATCCCTCAACTCATTTCGTTATGTAATTGATATATATATATAAAGCTCTATTTGTATAGATAAATAATTAAGAGAGGGCATGGCCCTTGGTGACCAACTAAAGGTGTTTTGGGCTTCTTATGTAAACAAATGACGGAGGAAGGGCACAACTCCAACATCATAATAATATGTCAGAACAAAGCATAAACACTTTTGTAACGTGGATGTATTTTTAATTGTAAGTGAAGTAAAATTTAAATAGTTGTGAATGCCTTAATAGAATACATTCCTTAATCTTATCTAAAATATGTTAAAATGATCATAATAACAAAGAGTAAAGGATGAAAGGAATTCTTTAGCATTATATTTAATTTCAATTGTTTATATGTTCATAATATACTAATAAGAAATAAATTTAGAAAGGGCATGACCCCTTGATGTTATTAGTAGCAATGGTATGTATATGTGAAAACTAGGAGGGAGTGTAAACTTAGTTGTAATCTCCTTTTATAATTCAAGGAAGGAATATAACCTATGAATGAGAGAGGGAAGAAGAGCGTAGAGCACTATGAATGTGTTAAATTATGCCAAAATACTCATGTACCTTCTTGTTGGATAAAATAATAAAAATATTAACAATTTTGGTGGACGTAGCCCCTGGTTAGGGGTGAAACATGTATATTGGTGTCTCTTTATTCCATTTGTTCTTAGATGTTTTATTTATGCATTTTGACTCAATGTTATGCAACCAAGTCCCAAATATAGCATAAAAAGAGCAGAAATAGACAATAAGAGAGTAATCCACGCCTAAAATATGAATAACAAAGATAAATATCAATCCTCTTCAAGGGAGGAATCTCCTTACACAATGTACTGAGTACACACGACAATATATGATACTATGATGACTAAAATGAGAAGATTTCCTTCATATATATAGGAGATAAAGGTGTACGACAACAACTAATATACCCACTAATAGACCCAAGCCTACATAAATAATATGTAATGCACCACAATATAGGGTGTAATGTGCCACACTATATGGTGTAATGTGTCATCATTAAGGGCTTAACATGCCCCTCCCCTTCAAAAAGTGTTTTCATCAATGTTGAAGTAGTTCTGGATGCTGATGTATAAAGGACTCATTTTCCCATATTGAATCTTCTGTGGGTAAGTTCTTCCATTTAATGAGATAATCTGAAATTGATTGATTTTGAAGCTGTCTAGTTTGCATTTCAGTCATTTCTTCAGGCTCCAAGATGATTTTTCCTTCCTCATCAAGTTCTGGTAACATCGTTTGAACTGGTAGCTTGTCACCGATAACCTTCTTTAAATAGGAAACATGGAAAACTGGATGGACTCATGAAGATGCATGTAGTTCCAATTTGTAGGCCATACTACCAATATTTTGTAACACCTTGTAGGGACTTTAGTATTTAGGTGATAATTTATTATCCTTCTTGGTGTTCTTCAGGGACATCTGTTTGTATGGTTGTAGTCTTAAAACACCCAATCCCCAACATTAAAGCTCCGTTCACTACGCTGTTGATCTTCTTGTTGTTTCATTCAATTTTGTGCTAGATTCAGGTTGTCCTTTAAGAGTTGAAGTACTTGTTGTTGATGCTCCATGTGGTCTTCCACTACTTGACATTTAGAGTCTCTTAGTGAAGATGTGATGGATGGTGGATGGTAGGCATACAGTGCCATAAATGGGGTCATTTTTGATGATGCATGGAAGGAAGTATTATACCACCATTATGCAAAGGGTAACCATTTGACCCATTCTATTTGTTTATCAGCTACAAAACATCGAAGATACCCTTCCAAACATTTGTTTACTATCTTTGTTTGTCCATCAGATTGAGGGTGATATATGAGCTATGAGCTAGTTTAGTACCCAAACAAGAAAATATTTTGGTCCAAAAATTTACAGTGAAAATGGGATCTCTGTCACTTACTATAATATTTGGAGTGCCATGTAGTTTTTGTACTATCTCCATAAAAGAATTGGCGACCGTGCTTGCTTTGAAGGGGTGAGATAGTGCACACAACTGTGCATATTTAGTAAGTCTATCAATAACCACCATGATGACACTCTTTCCTTCAGAATTTGGTAAACCTGTGATAAAACCCTTCGAGATCTCTATCCACCTTTGGCTTGGAATGGAAAGTGGTTGTGGGAGACCAGGGGTCTTAATTGTTTCCACTTTATTTTGTTGGCAAACCAAACATTCTGCCACAAATTTTTGAACGTCAGTTTTAAGGACATCCCAAAAAAAATCTTTATTTACCCTGTGGTAGGTTTTTAAGAAACTTGAGTGCCCTCCTATCACTGAAGAGTGGAATTCAGAAAGTACCTTTTGCTTGAGCTGGGAACTCTTACCAAGATATAAGAGATCATTGTACCATAGCAAATCATCTTTCCACCTAAATGTATTAGAGGCACTAGGATCCTACTGCAACTTTTGAATAAGTGTCCATGTTTTTTCATCATTTTTCCATTCGTCCATTGCTTCGGCTATCCAATCTGGTTGGATGATTGAAATAGCATAGAGTAATGCTTTAACATCCTCATCTTTCTTGGAGAGCGCATCTATGACAACAATTTGATTCCCCTTTTTGTAGATGATTTCAAAGTCATCCCAACATCTTTGTTACCCATTTTTGTTGCTCGTCTGAAGATATCCTTTGTTCAAAGAAGTATTTAAGGCTATCATTATCCGTTTTAACCTTGAAATGTCTCCCTATAAGGTAGGGGCACCATTGCTTCAAGGCATGTAGTATTTCCAACATTTACTTCTCATAAATGGGATTTTTTAAGTTCTTTCCCTCGATTGGATGACTTGTGAAGGAAATAGGGTGTCCTTCTTGCATTAGTATAGCTCCAATTCCATTTCCTGAAGCATCACATTCCACAATAAAGGTTTTTGTGAAGTCTGGTGTCGCCAAAACATGAGCTTTACACATGGCCTCTTTGAGTTGTTGAAAGGCTTGAGTTGCCTCTGGAGTCCAAGAAAATGCATCTTTCTTCAGTAACGATGTTAAAGGAGTTGCTATTCTTCCATAGTTCTGAAAAACTTGTGGTAGTACCCTGTCAGGCCTAAGAATCCTCGAAGATTCTTTGGGGTTTTGGGAATCGACGAGTCCATCGTGGATTTAAATTTTTTAGGGTCTACCTTGACACCTTAATGAGATGCAATATGACCAAAATACTATACCTCCTTCCTCTCAAAGAAACATTTTGAGGGTTTTGCATACAGTTCTTTCTCCTTTCAGCAGTTGTAGTACCTTGTCAACATGTTTAACATGTTCTTCCCAAGACTTGCTATAGATTAGTATATCATCAAAGAATACCAGCACAAATTTTCTAAGGAGAGGCTTGAAAATAGAATTCATCAAACCTTGAAATGTGGAAGGTGCATTTGTTAGACCAAATGGAATGACCAAAAATTCATAGTGACCTTCCTGAGTTTTGAATGTTGTTTTGGGGATGTCTTCATCCTTCATTTGAATCTGATGATACCCGGAACAAAGATCTAACTTTGTGAAGACAACTGCTCCATGTAATTCATCTAACAATTCATAAATGATGGGAATGGGAAACTTCTATTTAATGGTGATCTTGTTGAGCTCTCTATAATCATGACACATATGCCATGATCCATCTGGCTTGGCTACCATTACCACTAGTGCAGAGTAAGAACTTTGGCTAGGCCTAATTATGCCATCCTTAACATTTTAGCCACCATACGCTCAATTTCACTCTTTTGGATATAAGGATATCAGTAAGGTATGATGTTAGGAGGAACACTGCCTGGAATTAAGTGGATAGCATGATCAAAGTCACAAATAGTGGGAATACCTTTGGGAATATCTTCAAATACTTTAGAATGCTTATTAATGACCCTTTGGAGATATGGGGAGATAAGGAAATTTGAGGCTTGAACATCTAATGAGCATAATTGTGCAACTATACCTTGATGCCCCCTTTTTAACAACTTGGTCATACCATTAGAGCTTATCACCTTGCTTGGTTTTCCCGTGATACCATTTAACTCATATTCTTTACCTTCCCATGAAAATTTCATGAAAAGTTTTTGAAAATTAAAGGCCACTGTTCCCAATGATTGCAACCATTGGACACCCAAGAAAACATCAACACCACCCATTGGGATAACAATCATTGGACTATTCAATACATATTCCCCCATAGTCAGATTGATATTATGGCATTTCCCTAAGCAATTTATAGTTCCTCCATCTGCAATCATTACTTGAAATTCTGGTGTTGGATAAACAAAGCAATTAAAAACTTTGGCTAATTTATAGTGAATGAAATTATGAATACTCCCAGAATCAATCAACATTATTATCTTCTTCTTTTCGATGTATCCTTCTATCTTGAGAGTTTGAGGAGTGATAATTCCATCCAATGCATGACAATATATGGCGGGATTAATTTCTTCTGAAGTAGCCTCTTCTATTTCTTTCGAAGTCACCTCTTCTTGAGATGTTTCCTCTTCTTTTGGTTCTTCCTCTTCACAATCTATGTAGAATAATTTCTTCTCGTTGGACTTATGTCCCTTACTATACTTGCTGTCATAATTAAAGCATAATCCTTTTTCTCTTCTTTCATCTAGTTGTTGGGGTGTCAACCTTTGTGGTGGTTTAGAAGAAGGGACATTATTTTCTCTATATGTGTTGGAGAAGGCCTTTATAGTAGTCATCTCCATATTTTTATTTTCAACCTTCCTTTCCATCATGAAAGCCTTCTCTAGTGATGATGGTTCAAAGAGACATGCCTCATGTTGAATGTTATCCTTCAAAGTTCCAATAAAGATATCTAATAAATTATCTTCTGAAATATTCTTCACTCTGAGACTTAGCTGCTCAAATTGCTTGATGTGATTTGTAACTAAACCTTTTTGCTTGATATTTACCCACTGACTAAAGAAGGTGTTGCTATTTATATCCCCATAACGTGCAATCAGTTCTTTGGTGAATATAGACCAAGAGATAATAGACTCCCTTTTACGGTCACAAAGCCATTGGTACCATACAAATTGATTAGCTTCTAAATACAAGGATGCAATAGTTACCTTTTGCATAGGGGGCACATGGTGTAGATAAAAGAATTGCTCCATCTGAAAAATCCACGTGATTGGATCCTTGCCATCAAACTTTTGCGTGTCAATCTTGGGGATAAAGTAGTTTCTTGGACCCGAATTGAACCCATGATGTTGTAGTGAATCATCAAATTTTGAGTACTCCAAATTCCTACTCTCCAATTGTTTTGCAATTTTCTCCAGATGTGACTAGAATAAGTCATCTTTTTCCTCCTTATCCTCTTCTTGAGTAGATAATTGAGGAATAAAGTTATGTTTGATATCCTTCATAAACTCCTTCAAGTCTTGAAGATCTTCTTTACTAGACATCCCTTTGAGATCTTCTTTACTAGGCATCCCTTTGAGATCCTCTTTAGTAGCCATCATCTTTTCCAATTTAGCAAAGTCATCAATTTTCACATTTCCTTTAATCATATCTTCCATCTTGGACTCTCTAAAAGAAATGTCTTTCATTTCCTTGTATGTCGGGGATGAATCCTATGGGGCTTTTAGTGGAGTGTGATTCTTTCCACTTCCTTTTGGTTGAATTTTTAACAATATCACACCCTAGGGTTTACCACAAATATATCCTTCTACTAAAAGCTATTCAAATGCAAAATGACGTACCTTTTTCAAACCCTGATTGGAAGATTGTTTTAGGGCCGACTTGTAATTGAGGTAAAATTTGAATTACGACTCCTGTGAGTCTGAAACTTTGTCCTATAGTACCTTGATGTTTCCTCTTTCCAATGCTGTAGGTATGACCTAATTTGGATGAGCCAACAAATATTTATTGCAAATATACCAAAGCTTCTTATTTTTGGCCTATCCATAAGAGAGAACTTGTATTGTATGCCACATGTCCACTATTTTGTTTCTATATCTGAAACTTCTACCACAGATACCCTGGTCTGTATTTTTTCATATGCAAATGGTATCACTCCATTTGGATCTCGGATTCCTCAGATATGACCTTTTTCCCAAGAACACCTATTTTAGACTAGCTGTAGGACTAGTAAAAAACCATAGATTCCTCCACAATTATCTCTGAAAATGTAATGGATCGGGATCTGAAATTTGGACTAGAGATATTTTGGCCTATTTTGGAAGTGGGTTTTTAACCTCGATTTATGAATCCTTTTAGAAAAACACTTGTAGCGAAAGTTCCGAGATGACTCATTTTGCAGAATCCAATCCCGAGGAAAGAGATCTGATACCAAATGTTTGCAACTAAGTCCCATATATAGCATAAAAAGAGCAGAAATAGAAAATAAGAGAGTAAACCACACATAAAATATGAATAACAGAGATAAATATTAGTCTTCTTTGAGGGAGGAATGTTGGCCACGTTTCCTAACTTGGGCAACCTAAGTTCTACACAACCAGTCAACCCAACAAACACCCGAGATACCGGCCCGACAGAGCAAGCCCCATCAGCAACACTTGCAAAGCAGGCACAGTCTCACCTGAGATATCTCTTCGATAGGTAACCATCAGAACCATGTTTTTATAGTTAGAGAGGGGTTATAGTCCCTTGGTGCGCGACCAAGGCGCTCGACGAAGGTAACGAGATGGCTGGATGGTGGACTCAGACTTGTGCGACTAAGCACAACTATATGTCAGCATGCACAACCTAACCTTGTTCTCAACCTCACAATTGGCACAACTTGTGTGACACAGTTGAATCGTACTAATAGACCTTTTGCGACTTACATTGTGACTTAAGACATTGTGCACATGCCGATATATGCATATATTTCAACGACGCTTTCTTAAACATTCATCTACTGATTACAATATAACATCATGCATTTAATCAATATTTCATCATCATACAGTAAGCAAATAACAACCATTCACATAAACATTCACAACATCAATCACCCATTTAAACACAAGGGATAACATGGAAACCCATATGGGAAAAACCACTAAGGTGCTCTTCATCTGGCATGAGAAAACGATATAGCATCTTGCAGTCTGCAGGATGCAGACTGATCTTATGATATCTCTTTATGACTCAGACTTATGTTTCTCATGCTCTTTGGTTTGTTCTTCTACCCTACTCCTACTCTTAGTGTTCTGTGCACACATCAGCCAGATCTGTGGCTCAACAGCCTCCTATCGCTACCATACTCTTCTTGAGTCTTCTCTTCTTCTAATCTCTACAAAATTACAACAAAATGACATCCTTCACTATGGAATGCCTTTGAACAACCAAATAATAACTATTAATCACTAACCCTTATACAGAACGAGTTCTCCCTATTTATAACTACTTTGAGACCACGCAGGGTCGACTACACACTGCTTAACAGTTACAAGTCGTGATCATCCGTAAAAAAAGGTTATAGGCTGTCAGGGTCTGACACAAGGCACTATCGGCATGAATTACAAATATTACCTTGTACATGCATTGCTGCAGGCTTATGTCGCCTTAAACGACCATGATTTGCACCTATCGTCTTCCGGCCACTATCACCTGCACGCCCATGCGCTTGCCTTTCCTTCGTCGCGCGAATATCCATTCTGTTTGCACTGGTCCTTTGCTTCCTTCACAACCTTCCTTTCTTTTTGTCGCGTGCGTGGCTTACCTTTTTTTCCTTGCGCGCGAACTTCTTCCTTGTGCTCATTTCCTAGGCAAACATGCCCCCAACACTCACACGTGGCTCGTCTCGAGCAACTAACCAAAAAAATATATGGTCTTGTTGCAAAATTTTATTTCCTTGCACAATTTTAAGTTGCTGGCACCGGCTTAGGCTACGTAGGAGGATGAACCTTGTCCTAGAATGCCTTCACCATCTGTTGAACCTTAGCGACTTCCTCTGCAACTTCTTCTAATTGTGTGGCCAACTGCTCAATGCATTCGAAACGTACATGTTCCAACGGTCCTGCCTCTATCGATTTTACTATGCCTTGAAGTTTTTGCTGCACAGGTTGAATAAGGTCTATGAGTCGCTCAACTTTCGACTGATGTGTCTCTACCTCAGCTTCCCTAGCCTGTTCTGATTCGCGAAGGGCCTGCACTTCTTGTTGGAATCTCTTGATCTCTTCATTTTTGGTGACCTTCTGTTGGAGGGGAAACTTCCTCATTTCCGCCTTTGCAGCACTGATTTTCTCATCTGCCTCTCGTGCACTCTGCTTGATGTTCTATGATGTTTCATATTCTAGCAGCGCTCCCCAAATGGTAGCGACGACATATGTGGCCTTTGCGCAGAGCGCTTCGCCTTCTCTGATTTTCTCAACAGCTTCAGATGCTGCTCTTCTTCTTTCCTCAAGCACCTCCGAGGGTGTGCTTGGCATCTGTCTGGCTTGTAGCTCTTCCACTTACTGGCGAAGATCCTGCACGATCCTTGTGAGACTGGTTACTTTAGCTAGGGAGTCCTCATCTTCTTGTCCTACCTCTGGCGGGAATGTTGCAATGGAACTCCTAATAGAGTCCACTAATGTGATGCGGCTTTGTTCAAGTGTTAGTATTTCCTGTTCTCTTTCAGCAAGAAGGGTGATGTGCCCCTGAAGTTCTTGTTCTTTCTCCTTCAACAGGGCCTTGCGCAACTTTTCCTTTCGCTGCTGTTTTGTTGCCTGATAAGCAACAATATTTTCCCTCAACCAAATTTCGGACGTGGCCACCTGTTGAATTTCATAGACTTCATTCAAGGCTAGCTTGGAGAAGTCTATTTGCATACTCTTTCCATCAGGGCCTGTTAGGATATTTAGACACTTAGGAGTTAGTTAAGATCAACTTGTGTAATATATCCGTTATGT
>LPNX010227102.1:1078-16331 GCA_001517045.1 Pseudotsuga menziesii | reverse complement strand
ATGCATTTGTAAATATTCTAATCCGACGGTCACGATATGTTCTAGACATAGAGTGATCCGACGGTTCAACTTCTCTTAGATCATACCTACCATTGATCTATTGCTTAACACCCGATTGGTCTATGATCTCTATTTAAAGAGCATAGAGGGTCCTTGGCTAATTGATCAATTATGAGAAGCTCATGTAACTTTCTTTCTTTTGCATAATAAATTGCTCCAAGTAGCTATTTGGCTAGGGCCATGGACTGTTTCCCTATCGAGGGTTTTAACCACATGACAAACATCGGTGTGTTGATATGTGATTTATTTGTGTGAAGCGGTTGCTCAAGGTGTTCGGTCTTTTGGGAGTACCCAGTGTACCCGAACATGGTATCAGAGTGTTTATGAAGAGCTGCTTTCGGTTTTGATCAAGCTCTGGAACCGGTGTTGCTGAAACTTTGAAAAGGTTTCTGAATCTGGATTTTCTATGTATTTATGGCCTATGGAGGCTGTTCCATTGCATCTGGAGCACCGTTTCCATTGGGAAATAGTTTTCGTTTCATCGAAAACTGTTTCCGTTTGTTCCAGAAACACCAATTTCGGTAAATCTGAAGGTATAATGTTACAATGACGGATTTGTTTTATTTATTTTTATAATCTCTCATATTTTATCAGTTTTATTATTAGATCTTTATTGTTTTAGTCTCAGACTGTTTCCTTCCCTGGTTGCGTATGCTCTTTGCCATGCACCTTGCGCGATCGCGGTGAATCAGAAATAGTAAGGGATTTTTTTTTTCTTGTCTTCTCGGCTACGTATGCTCTTTGCCATGCACCTTGTATGATCACAACGAATCAGAAACAACGCGAAAACTTGAAAACGTAGACTTTCCGGGTAAACTAACCAAGATCTAACCCCATTGTGTGGAAAAAGTTTTATTTTGTTTTTGTTTTTCGTTTTTTTTGTGATTTGCAGGAAAAGAAGGTAAGCACGGAGAACGAGAAAGAATAGTTAACAAAAAAAAAGCCCCCTTCCTCTTTCCATTCTTTTACATACCTTTTAAACTTAGCTCACTTGGTCCAAAGTTGCTTTATTCCTTAATAGGTTTTGAGTTCAAGTCTTATTAAGCTACTTTTTAGTGCATGCAATTTCTATTTTCAAGTTACTTTATTGTAAAAGTGCATCTCACATAAATAAAATAAAATAAAAAGTGAGTCACTTAAGTCTTTTAATTTATTTGCCGCACTATTTAAAAATAACATTATTGTAAAAGTGAACATAACTTATTCTATAAAAAATGATTCACTTAAAAGCAACTTTATTGTAAAGTGATTGTCAAAGGTTGATCTTGCGAAGAGGGGGGTTCTTTTTTTAGTTGGTCTAGTTAATATCTGCCACGTTACTATTGGGGACATCTTCAACATTTTCTTTGATCAAGTATAACTTCATCATCCAAAATCAGTTTTCAGTACCGTTTTTTTTAAAACCTCATATTTTTTCGAGCTCTTTGCATCCAAAAAGTTAGTTTTTGTTCTTTCAGCCATTATTTTATAGTATGGCCACCCTTTATGATATTATACTTATAAGTTCTAACTATTTCTCATGGAAATCTCGTATGGAGTATGTTCTACGAAGTAGGGGAATTTTCAGGATAACCTCAGGGAAATAAACAAAACCCACTGATGATGATAAGAAAATCAAATGGGAAAATAGATGTGACAAAGCTCGTGGATTGAAAGGGATGTCAATCTCTACTGATTTGCGATTCCACATATCTGGAATTAATGAACCTGATATAGCTTGGGAAAAGTTGGAATCTGTGTTAGGTAAACACAATGAAATTCGGGGTCATCAAGTTGAGAATGAGTTTATTTCCTTGAATCCAAATGATTTTTCATGCATTCAAAACTATTTATCTAAGTATAAAACTCTTAGATTCTTATGTGCAGAATGCAAGACTAAGAAAGAACACAAGCAATGTATTTATCATGTTCTTTCCAAACTTGGACCTGCATATTCTGTTTTTGTATCTACATTCTACTCCATGAAAGAATTCTTGACTACAGCTAGCTATCAAGAGCCTAGTCTTGAATCCTTTTGTGATTCCTTAATTAGAGAGCAAGATAAGCTCATTCATCTTGGAATAATTAACAATGCAGATACATATGAGAAAGCCTTATTGTCCCAACAGAAAGAAAAGTCCAAGCTCTCAAGAAACAAAATTTTCGCAATAATAAGCCAAACAACAAGGGTCCCAAACCCTCTCAGTCAGCTCCTTATTTAAAACATGACAAAGGATCCAATCCAAAAGGAAAGAAGACTGAGCGTCATTGCAATTTTTGTGGGAAAGATAATCATGATGAATCTAAGTGTTTCAAGAAGATGGCAGCAATGAAGAAGCACCACATCAGCCTAGATTCGTCTTCAGAATCTAACTCTCATGGACATGCACTTTGTGCTTCTGGTTACTCTTATACTACATCTTCTTCTTCTACTTCAAATGAATGGCTCATTGATTCTGGAGCATCTTATCATATGTCTAAGGACCAAGCCATCTTTTCTACTATGCATGAATGTAACACCAAACAAATATTTGTTGGTGATAATAGATCTGTAAGTGTTGTAGAATTTGGAATAGTTCCAGTAGAAAATGGTCATTTCAGTGATGTACTATGTGTTCCAAAAATTTCCTGCAATTTGTTATCAGTCTATCAAATTACTCATTTAGGTGAATGTAAAACTGTGACGTTTACACCTCACCAAGTTGTAATCAAGGATTTTAAAAATCCTCAAAATGTCCTTGCTACTGGAACTGTTGATGATATTACCAGGTTGTACAAATTTTACAACTTTGGGTCATCAACTTTTCCTTCAGTTTTTGTTTCTCATAGTGATAACTTGAGCAAACTTTGGCCTGAGTGATTTTGTCACTTAAATTACCGCTCATTGCAACAACTATGTAAAGACAATATGGTGACTGGTCTTCCGATGGTATCTTTCAAGGATGGTGTTTGTTCTGGTTGTGTACTCAGAAAACATCATCAGGACAGTTTTGACAAACATGCCTCTTGGCACACCTCGGTTCCCTTGGAGCTTGTGCATAGTGACTTGTGTGGTCCTCTTCCATCTGCTTCCTTTTCTAGTTTCAAATATTTCTTAACTTTCATTGATGACTACTCCAGACGCACTTGGGTTTACTTCCTAAAACTTAAGAGTGAAGTGTTTAACATGTTCTTTGCCTATAAGGTCCTTGCTGAAAAACAATATGGTCATCAAATTATTAAGTTAAGATCTAACAATGTGGTAGAATATGTTAACAACAAGTTCACTACTTTCTGCACTGAACAAGAAATCCAACAATAACACACTGTTCCACATACACCACAACAAAATGGTGTAGCTGAACGGAAGAAGTGCACTTTAAAAGAAATGGCTAATTGTATGATCCAATCTAAGGGACTAAGACTTCAATAATGGCCCGAGGCCATACATTGTGCAAATTACATAGTTAATCACACACTCACTAATGTTTTACAAGGTATAACACCAAAAGAAGCATGGAGTAAAATTAAACCAGATGTCAGTCACTTCCATGTGTTTGGTTGTAAAGCATGGCCTCACATTCCAGATGAAAAACGGAAAGCATTGCAACCTAAAAGTGAAAAGTGCATATTTGTTGGGTATTCTGAAGATATAAAAGGTTATAGACTTCTTTAGCCACATTCTCATGATATAATCATTAGAAGAGATGTTAAATTTGATGAAAATCTCTTGGCCTGTGAGCCTAACGTGGCGGGTGTGCCATCTTTGGCCTGCGAGCCTGATTCGGTGATTGTGCCTTCTTCTTCTTCTTCCAACTTCCTTGACAGGTTTCCAACTCCAGTTTCTGATGATGACAACGAGTATGAAAACCCACCTTCGACTGCTCATGTTCCTCAAATTTCACCAACATCGATACTTCCTCTATGGGTTCGTTCAACATGCGAAGCAGCTGGTGATCTTCCCGGTGATCCTAGTGATCAACGTCGAACACGTTCTTAGTTTTAGTGAGCCTCTTCTCTTTTTTCTCAAGTTTCTAAGAATCATGATCCAGAAACATTTGTAGAAGCTTCAGGAAATCCAGATTGGTATGCAGCTATGGATGAAGAATATCGTTCCTTAATGGTGAACGATACTTGGGATCTTGTTCCTCTACCAAAAGGAAGAAAACTTGTCAGATGTAAATGGGTCTACAGAACTAAGTATGCATAAGATGGAAGTGTTGAAAGACTTAAGGCAAGGTTAGTTGCCAAAGGTTTTTCCCAAGTTGAAGGGATTGACTGCAATGAAAACTTTGCTCTTGTCGCAAAAATGAATTCCATCCGCCTTGTTCTTTCCCTTGTAGCCTTACATAATTGGGAATTCCATCAAATGGATGTCAAGTTTTCATTTTTACATGGTGATTTACAGGACGAAATTTACATGGAACAACCTCTTGGATATGTTAAGCATAACTCTAGCCTTATCTGTCTCCTTAAGAAATCCTTATATGGCCTTAAGCAAGCTCCTAGAGCTTGGTATGCCAAAATGGATAGCTTTCTCCTTGACACTGGTTTTTCTAGATGCCATTCTGACCCCAATGTCTATACCAAGAAAGTAGGAAACCATATCATCATACTTGTTCTTTATGTTGATGATCTTATCCTTACTGGCAGTGACCCTAAACTTATAACCCATGTGAAATCCATTCTTAAGCAAAATTTTGAAATGTCAGACTTAGGACATTTGCATTATTTTCTTGGTCTCAAAGTCTTGCAAACCAAAGAAGGAATCTTTCTTTCCCAGTCTAAGTATGGTTGTGACCTTCTTCATGGCTTCCACATGGAAGATTGTAAACCAACCCCTTCTCCCTTCCAGTCTGGAGTCAAACTTTCTGCCACTTGTACTTCCCTTGAAGTAGATGCCACCTTGTATCATCATCTTGTTGGTAGTATTTATACTTGACTCATTCCCGTCCTGACCTTTCCTTTGCCATTGGTCGTGTTACCCGTTATATGCAAACTCCTCATGAAAGTCACTGGAAAGCAACAAAAAGAATACTTCGATATATTCGAGGTACAATTCAGTTTAGGATTCATTGCAATACAGAGGGGAAACATTTGTTGGTTGGTTTCACTGATTCAGATTGGGCCAACGATCCTGATGATCGAAAGTCTACTGCAGGTTATGTTTTTAGTCTGGGATCTGAACCTATCACTTGGGCTTGTAAGAAACAACAAGCTCTTGGTATTTCTTCAGCAGAAGCAGAATATCGAGCCGTAGTTAATTCCAGTCAGGAAGCTTTATGTCTTTGACAGATCCTTTCAAAGTTTGGATTCGCGCAGCAACATCCTACTCCACTTTGGTGCAACAATCAAAGTGCCATCAATCTTGCCAAAGATCCAGTTCTACATCAGCGTAGCAAACACATTGAGCTACACATGCACTTCATCAGAAATCTTGTTCATGATCATGTTATTGAAGTGCTCTATTTCCCTACAGATGATCAAGTTGCAGACATCTTCACCAAGTCTCTTACAGAAGCGAAGTTTTCTAAACTTCGGTCAATGTTAGGCATTCAGGAATGTGTCCGTAAGGGGGGATAGGCTCTAATGCCTCCTTCCTTCTCTTAATAGTGTCACTTTTGTAAATCCTTCAATCCTATCCCAAGTTGTTCTTAAGGGGGGATGTTAGGATATTTAGACACTCTTAGTTAAGATCAACTTGTGTAATATATCTGTTAGGTAAGTGTGTTTCTTTAGTATGCATTAGTATGCATTTGTAAATATTCTAATCTGATTGTCATGATATGTTCTAGACATAGAGTGATCCGATAGTTCAACTTCTCTTAGATCATACCTACCATTGATCCGTGGCTTAACACCTGATTGGTCAACGATCTCTATTTAAAGAGCATAGAGGGTCCTTGGCTAATTGATCGATTATGAGAAGCTCATGTAACTTTCTTTCTTTTGCATAATAAATTGGTCCTAGTAGTTTATGGTTGGGGCCATGGACTGTTTCCCTCTCGAGGGTTTTAACCACGTGACAAACATCAGTGTGCTGATATGTGATCTATTTGTGTGAAGCGGTTGCTCAAGGTGTTCAGTCTTTTGGGAGTACCCTGTGTACCCAAACAGGGCCTGTACTTTTCTCTGCGTTTGTGTCCAGTGCCTACCTCTGAATCACCCCTTTAATTGGCGGCACTAACTCTGGTGTAACTAGTGGAATAATGGGATCAATACCATATGTCTCAGCCTCCACAGTGGCTTTGACATCCTGGATGGCCTCTATCAACTTATTGATATGGCCCTCGACTTGGGTAGCAATGTGTAATTGCTGCATCCCCAGACTAGTGATGTTATCTTGCACGACCTTAGCAACAACGTCAGCACGTTCCTACACATCATCTTCAGTCAATGTGTTCGTGTTTGTTGTTCTGTTAGCTTTCTGCTTCTTGTGGGACGAGTGACCCTCTTCTTGTCATGTGTGCGTCTGTGTCTGTGCATGCTCTTGACTTGGCGGGCGCTTTGATGCATGATGGTCCGAGCTATCAATATCATCATCGTCCTCATCATTTTCTTGCGATGAATAATCTTGGTTGTCATCGCCTTCATGCTCTTCGTCATGAACTTGGTGAAGCAGTGGTTCCTCTGCATTCTACTCTTTGGGTAGCGGCTCTGCCAGTGGGCTGCGCCATTCCTCTGGACAAAGGTTGATAATTGCATCCATGTCCTCATTTGTCACTTATTTGATTGGGTCCCTTATGGGCTCTAGGATTATATTCTACGCTTCATCTTGAAACTTGATAAATGTTGCGTACATGTGCATCGTCGCAGCGTGGATTCTGTGGGATCGTTGGACAACATCACACAACACCTCTGCGTGTAAAAAGAATGCAATGTTGTTATCCTTCTACCAATTGTTGTCCACCTTATCTTCCCACAAATTCTGGTACTTTGCGCCAAGGCAAAGTAGTGGGACATCCATCTACACGTAGTCCAATGGGTTACCCCACATAGTGAATGAAATTAAGATCATCAGCTAGGAATAGTGGAATTTGTAGGTGGCCTTGTGCTAGGCCTACATCACATCGTTTATGAGTTTGTTTAGCAGGTACTGCAACCAATTGAATACTCCTCCTAGCGCACATAAATCTGTGAGTTCCACCACTGTTGCCAAACATTGATTGGGTCTCATCTTGTGGAGCATCTTACAAGATAGGATATTTGCGGCGACGCACACACTTTTGTCCCGGATGGGCCAAATCAAGAAGCCCCGGACTGCTCACTCAAGGTTATACTTCTTCTTGATAGGGTTACTATCTTGCTTGGTGAAGTATGGCGCATGATCATCGCCTTCGTTTGGGAGGCCAGTGATCCTTGAAATTAACTCGATGTCGATCGGATATGGATGGTAAAACCACATGCATCCTCTATGAAAGTAGACCAGTAACTGCTCCACGTAAGTACTGACTTGTACGCTATGGCTGAAGTGAGGCATAAACAACATGTTTGTCAGACCTGCATGGGCAAGTCCTTCGGCCCACTCCATTAGCCTGAGCACCTGGCGTCACTTGTGGCAGACTGGTCTGTGACCAGGCAGTCTGTTATCTGCAATCCTTCCTGCTATCGAGTGTCAAAGTCTTGGAACTTCAACCTAGCCAACTCAGGTAGGATATCCTTTAGCAAGGGGACGCCGTTAGGAATTTGCAGTGCTACTAGAGTAGTCACCGCCTTATTTGGGAGAGCACTCTCCTCTGCATCGGTTCTCCTTGGCCGAATGTAGTGTGGGAAATTCGGATCAACTCACTCTACTTTCGGCCCTCTTCGTGGTAGTGAGTCTTCTTCCATGACATCCTCTGCTTCTTTGCCAATAGGTGCCTTTCCTCACTCGTTCGTGGTGACCGTAGCCTTGTGTTTTCTCCACTGCGGTGGTGGTGGTCTGGATGCCTCTCCTAGTTGCTTCTCACTGGGCTGCCTTGACTCTCTGACAGGTGCTACAGCTACCCGTTGTGGTCCTGGAGCAACTAGCATTCTATGAACTGGGTTAGGCACAACACGTGAACCAAGGGTTGGAATGGTAGTATGACCAACCCCACTGATAGGTTGTTTGTGTGTTCTTACCATGGGGTCAATCTCTGGTTGCTGTTGTGGTTGTTGTACCTCAGGCGACTGTATTTCTTCTTCTTCGTCAATGGGGCAACCGAAGATAACATTTGCGTTCGATGCCTCACTCTCACTGGGGATGTTAATTACCATGGATGTCGACTTACTTGAACAAGGATGGTAGGGTTTAGCTCTCAAATCGCGTGGCTCTGGTTTTCTTAGGTCTCACTGTGAATAAAAGAATGCTTGATGGGGAAGTTGAGTATTTATATGGCCTTCTGTGTCCTGCACTCGTCATTTGATGGGAGGTCGAGGTCTAATCGATCTCCTAGGTTGCTTCTGCTGACACAAGGCTTCATTAAATTTTGCAACTCACCTTATGGGTTGTACCTGTCAGCATAGTTATGGCAGTTATGCTGAGGACGAGTGATGGGACCGAAAAGCATGCCTCCCTGTTCCTCATACTGCGTCGAATTAATGTCACTTAGCTGTCATAGCTGCCAAAATCTTTGCCAGAGATTCATAGTTTAATGCCGTTTAGCCTATCATTTCTACTTTTTGCATCCTTGTACCACTTTTTGCTTTGTCCCGTATGCTAACGCATTTTTGCTTTGTTCCCTTTTTTTGCGCAAGTGACAGCTTTTTGCGCATATTCCTTCTTCTGCGCAGCTTTCCTCTTCCGTGCAGTTTTCTTTGTCTGCGCAGATCTCCTTATTTGCGCAACCTTCTTCTATACCTGCTGCGTGCTTCCTTTTGCTTGTTTGTGCTTGCATAGTGGATTGATTCTTGCGTGTTTCATCACTTGCACTTATTTCTTGCGCTTCTATGCTAGTTCTGTCGCAGCCCTACGACAGAATAGGTTACGTCCTTTAGCCTCTCCTCTTTTTTTTTTTTGATTCTAACCCGGGATGTTATGCATGTCGTAGTACGGCTTCAGGTGACTACCATTCACCATACTCGTGACATAGGTACCATCTAACTTTTGGAGTTTTACTACACTCGCATCAATGATGTTCGCGATCCTATATGACCCTAGCCAATGTGTCTTCAACTTGCCTGGGTGCTTGAAAATTTGCTGTCATACAGTAAGACAAGTCCTCCTCCTTTGAATGGCTTAACCCTGATATGTTGATCATGCCATGCCTTTTGTCGCTGCTTATTTGGTTTAGCATTTGGTCGCAGTGGTATTTTCATCTCCCCCGAGTCTCCCACTATTCCTCTCATTTCTGAGAAGTTGGTAGGGAATAGGTCCTGATACTCATGCAGTAGATCCATGATCTTTACAACTACTTCTTCATCCCAATAATATCCGATATTGGTGAACTTTGGGTTCTTTAGCGATCCAATATGTACTTTCTTGATTTTCAAGGGTTGGAGGAACTGGTCACTTAAATTGCTACTTCCTTCTACTTCTCGTGTGCCCTCTGATTCTGGTATGTTGATGTTAGTGGGATCATCATTTGGGTCTCCAGTTAGACTGTACTATTGAATGGTTGCGCTGCATTGGTGAGAATTAGCCTCTTTGATAGGGATCTCAGCAACTATCTTCTCCTTTACCGCCTAAAGCGCAACATCAATTGTAGGGTGCTCATCAACAAATTCAAATGTATGCGCAAACTGCTTAGTGAGTCTTTCCCAATCTTGGGTTCCTTGTCGCAGCTCCATAGAGGTATACCAGGTTCTAGGTGTCATTTCCAATGTGTGTATGAAATGATGGACCCACTCCTGCAGTGGATATTCTGCAAATACCGTGCGACAATGGTTAAGATGTTCAACTGGGTTCATTTTTCCTGAATACTTGCGGCTTGCGAAAGTGACCTCTTCTCCAAACCTGACTTCCATCAACCTTCTACACTATGGCCAATCCATTAGAGACTTATTTTGCGCACCCCACCATTTAGCGGGCGTAAATTTTAGTGAATGATCGAGCGCGGACAAGCGTTGCGATTCCATTACGAGTTCTTCAAATCTATTTAAGAAAGTCGCAAGGTCGAATAAACCCTCATAGGTGGGTAGCTCCCTTGACTCATTCTCCACTCGTCGCACAAACCTTGTAACTCTTGCACACTTTCTCATAGAGACTTCGTGTAATCTATTTTTCCAACCCTCTAAAGCCTCTCCTGAGTTAGATGTACATGAACTCGTGCATCTCCAGCTCAGGTTACCATCTGCAGTAGGATTAATGTAATATTCCTGCATAGCTGTGACATTGTAGATCTGGTCGAGATAGTCACCCTGTCCCTCATTACAGACAAGCTCGACGTATCTCTGTCCCTCTATAGTGAAATAGGAATTCCTATATCCTAACATAAACCATAGGTGAGAGTATCCTTAACATATCTTAAATTCCTATTGGCTATTTACCAATACACATGTTATCAAAGATATAAAGTGAGATATTAAACCCATTGTAAAAGCTATATTAGCTCTTGTATGAGTGAAATAGTTTAGAATTACACAGGTAATGAGTATTAAACAATGAAATCCTAGTATATTAAGTGGTTTGGGTAGTGTTGTTTACAATAGCATAAGTATGGATTCCTAGGAGTTTACTAATGAGAAGAGAGTTATATCTTCCAATCTAATAGAAGAATATAAGCAGACTAAATCCTTAAAGATAATTCCTAAAGAATATAAATAATAGCAATAATCTAACCTATAATTCCTTATACATGATGAAGCTATAAAAGGAGTTGTATAAAGACAGGGGTTGGAAAAGAGAGAAACGTCGGGATTGATAGAAGGAAGGAAATGCGCATTTGGCTTATAATACGATACACCCTAACACCGGAAACACACAAATTGCTCGAGATTACACCAAGTGGCTCGCCCACCAGATCGTGAAATCGGATTACGATTTGCTCCGATCGATAACTCACAGGTTAGTGAGATCCATTCAGAGAACGTGTGAAGATGCAGGTTTTTCATTTGTAATTTCCGCTTTCCAGCCTCAGTGGATTTTGTCTTCTTCCTTACTAAAGTTGGATATGTATACTGAGTTGGGGTCTTAAATTTACGTCGAATTTTGTGCGATTTCCTAGTGGGTAGAGGTGGGGCGGATATAACACATCTCCGCAGTGTATATTACAGAATCTCTTATTAATAACTATAGTTTCACATGTAGGTAGAGTGCCCTTATCTCTAATTCAAAAGGAACTCAAATTGCTGTCTATAGCTTGTTCACGTATATTCGCAATATGAGCAGGAGAGGTCAGTAGATCGAGTTGTTTACCTCATTGACTAATAAACGATTTCTCGGGTTTAAGGGGAAGCAGTTTCATTTTCACCAATCGATCTAGTTGCCATGGAAGCACCACCATAGTTTAAACAGTCGTCGTAGCACCTAGACCAACATCCCTGCCTGTTCGAAAGAAAGCAACGCTTGGGGTTGACCTGGGATCATTGATCTTCTAATGCCCCGTTGTATCGCATAATGGTCCTTATCTTAGACGCTGCATTGGCTTATTATGAGTGCTCGGTAGGGAGTGTCCAGTAGGCATCACGTTTGCTTTAAGCCCGGGCCTAACCCGTAGCAGGAACATAGACGAGATAGGCGGGGAAGACATAGGTAGGAGTTGAAGTAGCAGCAATTCATTTTGTTGTTTCCATAGACGACCCAAAATCAGCGGGGGAGCGTAAGTAAAGGTTCGAAGCCTGGTGCGAGTTATTCTTTTCGTGATTGGGAGCAATAGCACAAACCAGTGATATCCCCTGAGCTAATCTGAAATCCAACAATAGAAGATGTTCCAAAAGGTTCTTTTTCCACCTATTGAACTTGCCATCCTCTGACAAAGGGATCAATACAACAATGCTCAGCTTCCTTCCAGATCCAACTCAGCATCTAAGTTTAGTTTCACAGTCTTCTCTCAGAATTGAAACAGCATTTCGCTACAGTTCAAGCTCCTCTCCAAACCCCTAGAGGCCCTTGTATTGATAGGCTTCATGAGGCTTTACACCTCAACCTCATTAAATTTGCCTTCCCCTCCTTTGTCGGGAAAGAGCTACGCACCTTTTGTTGTGCCTGATTTGGCCGGCTTGAGTTTTTCTTTTATCCTCTTTCTGGGGCTTACACAGCTCTGGCCGGTGATCGTTACCCCCTAGGTCACCCCAACCAGAGAACACGCTATAGGCCTGTAGTCTTTTTGTTTGAGCCTTCTATTGATGAATTTTTTTACCAGCGATGGGGCAGTATAGCAGATGGGTTCACCAAGTAGTTATTTAATTGAATTAGTCCTTTGTTCAATCCTGGTTCTCGTATCACTACGAGAGAGACAATTCAACCAAGAACCCTATTTGTACGCACGGTGGCGCTTGCTTCCGTGGATCAGGAGTGTTTCATTAATATATTAGCCTTCCTTTTTATGGGGGAGGCTTAACTTTTTTTGATTAGATAGTTTGTAGCCCCCTCCCGCAGTATCAGGTTAAACACGCTTGAATTCCTGTTTACAATGTTGTGTTTCAACGTCTAATCTATCTCCCGCCACAGACAGGGGATTTCTTTGATGAATGAATTATAGATATTCCAAATCTTGGAAGCCTTGCTAGCCAGTATCCTCTGGTGGGTTCTTCCAAAACAGACCGTACATCTAGCTAGCCAATTAATGAAAAGAAATCCGGTTAGTTCGGCAGCTAGAGACCAGTGTATTTTTCATATCATTATTTACGATTCAGAGAGCAACGATGGCGGCCCTATCTACCGTATTGCTTAGAATTTGCTGAAGTCTCTTTCCTTACACTCTATAGGTTAAAACTCCTATTCTCACCAGTTCCCGAGCTAATTAATCTTGGGCTAATTACTCTTGTGAGTAAATCTCTTCTACCTATGACTAGATTGAATCCCTAATATAGGCCTCATATCTTCCGAACAACGACAAAAGAATACTCGACCACCAGTGCTTTAACCCCTGACTACAAAATACCCTTCTCTTTTATGCCATCCCTTACTCGGTTGAAACCCTGTTAGCTAACTAAATCACCGGTGGAAGAGAATGTAACCTCGCTAAAACCCGTAACTCACAATGTCCTTCTGCCTTTGAAACTGATGTTATAAAGTATAATAATAGAAATTGTGAAAGTTATATAATTATAGCTATCTTTTGCCTCCTCTACCTCTGTTTCCGTCTTTGCCTTTGCCTCTACCTCCTCTGTGGGTCCGTATATGTGTCTGTACCTAGCACTAAATCCGCAACATATAGCTCTAGATCCAAGTAGGAGCAATTTCATCTGTTGATCCTGACCCAGCAGAAGATCCCCTAGCAGCTCAAGTATCAGTATTGGTTGATACGGTTGAAGTTGAACCGGCATCCTCGTCATCACTTCCAGATTGAAACCCAGTAGCAGCATTTTTCACCTGTTTATCCGGAACCACAAGTAACTGTTTACATAGAGTCATATATTCGAGAGACAATTTACCCAAACCAAAACCTTAAACTCTAGATTATGTTAGTTTTTCAACATTTAAGCTAGTATTATAACAAGATCTTTTCACTGAGAGAATAACAAGTACAGCAATCACATAAGCACATCACAAGAGACAAGAGACACAAAGCTTTTAGGAGGGGAAACCATAAATGGAGAAAACCCCTCAACTTCCTCTAAGATAGTATCACAACAAGATGTGACCCAAAACAGTAAGATGACCTCCCTTCACAATAGCAGCCTTCTGTCTTCTGTCAAGCACAAGAATTTCCTTCTCCAAAAGTGCGCCACACTTGAGAGAGCAAGAGAGCTAAGTCACAAGTGATAAATAGAGAGACTCTCACTCTCTATTTATATTCTTCCGTTGACTTGAAGTGCACTCAACCTAATAATTACTACTCGAGCCTACACCTTAATTAGTGTATAATAACTCAAGTGCCCCTAAACAGTGGGGACTTACCTAATGACTTGATATGACTTGTTTACATTATTAATCCTCCCGATCGGAACATCGGGGCATGACCACATGACTCAAATACATAATAGAAACATCCCGGAATAAACATCGGGTTACAATATATGAAATACATAGAAGAATACATTCCGAAGTTACATATACATCAACAGATTAAACATAAGCTAGCACTGAGATTTGCTCTCGATCCAGGAGGAGGAATGCTATGGGGTGAGGTGATGGCTTTCAATAATTATAAAGGATGCCTCTGCCCCTGCGATTGGTTCTTAAACCCTTCCCCTCCTTTGTCGGGAAAGAGCTATGCACCTTGTTTTTGTGAGATCAACGGAGTCCGCTAAGTCTGCTTCAACAAGATAAAACAGCAGGAAATTCTACTTTATTTGGAACTTATAGAACTGAACTGAGCGAGGTGGTAGTGGTCAAGCCATTACTGGACATGGATCAAGTGAATTAATGGATGAACCGGTGCAACCCCAATTGCTGCTGGCTATCGATCTCGTTCAACTGAATCTGCTTCGATTGGATCTGAATAAAGAGGATCTTAAATTGACTCTGTCACTAGATATGCTTTACGTAGATTGCTTCTCGGTTAATAAGGTCCGATTTTGGATCTGTTGCTTTAACTCGATCAATGAATTCAATTGGTGAAGCTGTAACATCTGCTCGAGCTGCATCTGGATATGTTAGGGCTATGGAACTAAAACGAATGCTTCAACAGGTGCTTCAGGTGGTTAAACAGGTTAAAGGTAAACGAAAGGAACTGGTGCTGGTTATGAATCAACGGGTTATGCTGAAACCTTTGCCTTCGTTGGTTCAAGGTCAACAACAACTGGAAGTGGGTTCACAAAGACTAAATATAAATATTGCAATTGGTTCACGAGCAACTTGGTCTCCAACCTATTATAAGAGTAGAAATATTGCTTTGCTGCTTCTGGTTCCGAATTATAAGAGTAGAAATATCGCTTTGCTGCTTCTGGTTCCGAATGAACTGAACAAATGGCTGTTGGATCTCTATCTCGATCCCCAGGGAATTAACTACAATAATATATGCTAAAACTGGCGAGGATGCTAGTGGATCGACTTCAAATTGTAAACAGATGAGGAGGTTGAGCCATGTTCCCAACTTATGAAAGAGAAGACTGTATATATGTTATTACACTTTCGGATCCTGCTATTGGGTATTGGGTAAGACTGAGACTACGGCTTAAGCAGTAAACAACACGTGCCCCAATTTTATGGTAAAGGACATTTCCCCAG
>LPNX010227084.1:282685-309895 GCA_001517045.1 Pseudotsuga menziesii | reverse complement strand
CTAATTATAATTTTTTGCTTACATAAATTATGTTAGATCATTATATTTTAAATTCCTTGATTAGATTAAGCAATTGAGTGTCATTTAATGTTGCTTGAGAATTTTAAAGAACTCAGTTACTTGAATTGAATTAGTAAATGATAGATGTTATATAACATGTTTATATAAATGGTGGGGCATGATAGCTTCAGAGATAGATTGTTTGAATACTTCGTCAATTGTTGCAGGATGCATTTACTTTCGCAACACACTCATGTCTTCATTTTATGTTTTCAAGATGCTTTTGAACAAATAATGGCTTGTTTCTACATCATAAGTCCACATTCAATGTTTTCAAGATGCTTTTGAACAAAGAATAGCTTGTCTCTACATCATAAGTCCACATTCAACAGCCTTTGCAGCAAGAGTTTTTATATACCAAAAAACTAACATTCATTCTTTACTTGTTTATGGATTTTGCAATTCTACAGATGCAAGATGTGGACAATGGTACACTGTTAAAGTGGACCCTTCAAAGGTTACCTTGGAAAATAGGGCAGATCTTCTTCAACGAGCTGAAGTTCGTGTGTGTGCTTTTGATATAGAGACAACCAAGCTTCCTTTCAAGTTCCTTGATGCCGAATATGACATGATAATGATGATTTCACACATGGTGTATGGGCAAGGCTATCTTATTAAAAATCGAGAGGTAAAAACACTTGGCATTGTTTTATGCCCATTGGTCAGCCTATCCTTTATTTTGGGATTTCTTTCAGCTATGTTTTGGGAATTTTATTGTTTGCAAATTGATGTTGCATTGATTGTTATGAACATCGTTGCTCTTCTTTAGTTTTCCAATTCCTTTTCGTTTATTTCCTGGGTGTGTAGGGGTGGGGCATTGAAGACTTGGAGTACACTCCAAAACTAGAATTTGAAGGAAATTTCAAAGTAGAAAATGTGCCAAATGAGGTATATCTGCCATTTATTGTTTACCCTAAGACTATAATTCTGAAAACAAGTATTGATCCCCTGGAAGTTTGCTATGTTTTCCAGAAAGAAATTCTTAGGCGGTGGTTCAATCACATGCAAGAATTTAAGCCTAGGATTTATGTCACATATAATGGAGATTTCTTTGATTGACCTTTCGTTGAACAATAGGCTAAGCACCATGGAATGAAAATGAGTGATGTATGTTAATTTTTTTATCTAATATACTGGCATCTTATTATTTAGTGTATTACAATGAATGTATTGATCCATAGAGTGGACATCTCAGGGCCCCAATGTATATTGTGTTCTTGAATCCTTTAGAAGTTTTTCTCTACCTCTTAAAATTCTTGCATTGTTTTGCAACCAAGGATAGGTTTTTGACCATCATTATAAATTTTGACCCCTCTATTATCTAGCCACTTCATTTAGCAAGAACAATCTGTGCTCACCTTGGTTGTTTGGAATTTGCAAGAGTGGAGTTAAATATCTACTATACATTATTAATAATGATTTAAGGTAACACACTCTATTATTTCTTTGTCTCTTTACTATATGAAGTGGTTATGTATTTGTTGGATTCAATCTTATTCTATATCCCTTCCTTGAGCAAAGCTAGACTATTCTAAAAGTATTGAATGCCTCTTGGTCAACAAGTTTATTTCTGTTATTTTTTTATCTTAGTTGTTTCCTTTGGTCCCCTCTGTTTAGAGACTCTATAGGTTCAGTGTCCTCCATCATCACTTATTAAGATTGGGGATGTAAAGCACTCTTTGCATGAGAGCTCTTTCTTATACAGGGAGAAACTTATGCAGATACTGATACAATTAGCACAATGCATATGAAGGATAAACACAATTCTTTAGACCCATTTCATCTTAATCATGTAATAAAAATCCACCCTTTAGAACTTTAGTCAACTCAAAATGGAGGTCAGGGACACAGACAGTGTATGGGGACTGCTTCATTCCACTTTCCAACTAATAGTCTCGCCTAGAGAAGCACTGCATTGCCTTCAACTAGGAAAACTTGATTGCAAGCAACCTTTCTTCGACTCTCTCGAAAGTGAATTCACATAGGCCATTTCTAAGTGGGTAAGTTGGAACATGCGGGCATGGGATTACGTGACCTTTGTACATGTGGTTCACACTACCATGAAGTTGTGTTGTAATCACCTACCCTTAGCACATGTAATGTCTCTAGTTAAGGGACATTCTCTTAAAGTGTTCATGGATTGGTTAGATTGGACTTTGTCTTGTTAAGTGGTCCACTTGTAGACTTAGTACAGGGTTTGCTTGTAATTACTCTCTTCCTTATTCCATAAATAGAAAGGAGGGTGCTTCTCTTGAAGATATTGGGTCTTCTATTTTGCGAAAAGTAAAGTTAAGAGTAAAGTAGTTGTGATAACTATATGTGCAAGGATAAAATATATACTTGACATAGAATCCTCTAGTTTGCTACCAGGTTTCCTTCAGTGGTCAAATTCTAGGCTGAAACCATGTGGCCATAAGTGAAATCTTTGGATTTTTTTTTTAAATCCATCAACAGGCGTCGCTTTTTCGACATTCTTTCGACACTCCGATCAACCCCTTCGACGATCGTGCCATGACTTCGACGCTTCCTCCCGTCGGACAATCGACGGTTAAAGTGTTGGACTGCGTCGAAAGGCCAAATCTTCTAGTGTCGGAGTGCATCGGATTACCGACACTGTCTGAATTAAAACCGACTACACCGCCATTTCTCAGACACTTTTGTCTATCGGACGGCTGATGCTTCAAGGGTCGGAGGACGTCGGAGTTTCGACGGTTTCTGCAATTTTGGTTGGCACTTCGAAAGAAATAACGGTTGAATATGCGACATAATGGTCTGTCGGAGCTTCGACCCTTATTAGTCGACTGTCGAAGATCCGACATTACGCCACCGATGACAAAAAAAAGTGTATGTGTCGAAAATGAGACAGAGAAGTGTCGAATTTCAGACATGCAAGGCGTCAGATTTTGGGTTGAAATTCTGTTGTGAAGATATGCGCCCTTCCTTTCATTATTAATTTTTAACTGAATGTTGACTGACTTGAAGTGAGTCTTTTAATATTTAACTCAATGTATGGCCATAAAGTTAGGAGGCTAACTAAATGTCTTTGGTACTTCACATTTAGTGCACAAGTTCTATTTTCAACTTTTGCATGGATCTTCTTAGTTAACTAAATGTTGATCACTTAGTTAACAAGATAACTTAAGTGTCATCAATGCTTCACTCTTAGTGCCATCCATGCAAAACACTTGCATGGATCTCTGCAAGTTTCTTTTAATTAACTAAAACAACTAAGTCTTTATTAATTCAATTACATTATTTACTATTTTTATCTTTGTATGGATCTCAGAGAGATTCCTTATTTAACTGATACATTCTTTATTTACACCTAAGTATTTAACTGAATCCTTTACAATTTGAGTTCACATGAAGGCATACGTAGGCAATTTGAATTCATTCTCTCTCTATGCTTATCTCTTTATCATTTATTATTTACTTCATGGTCGACATGTGTATTTATTTATCCATCTTATCATATCATACTTAGAATAATTATTCCATATTGATGATCATATCTATTACTTGGGGCCATGTAGTCATATTCTCAAGTAATACACTCCAGGGTTAGCTAAGCCTTAAAGGAGATAACACTCAATGACCATGACTAGTAATACATCACATAGTATAACTACTTTACCAAGTAAAGTATGCCACCTCAATAAATGAGGATATTTGTGGGACTTGATATTACTCACAAGTTTACAGTCCTAATATTACTCACAAGAGTTGTCTTGATATTACTCACAATCTCATCTCCATAATCGAAGGTCTATCTAATAGGGTACCTTCTATGAGAATACATGACTTGATACAAACCATAAGTCCTGACTTGACACAAACACAAGTCTACAATCTTGATACAAACTACAAGACTTTAGAGTACGAGAATCACCACCTCAATCATATGAGGTTATAAATAGAACTAGATACAAACCACAAGTCTCAAGTTGATACAAACCACAAATCTGGAGAATAACTCCTTATGGTGTACAATCAACACGAATTACTCATGATAAAGACTCCAGGTGAGCATAGAGGTTGGGAAAGATAAGAACCTTTACCCATTCACTTTTTCTACTTTTTCATGCTTGAGAAGCCATGAATTAATGCTACAGGAGGTTCTCCAAGATCTTAGAACATATTGGAATATTACTGCACATTGGTAAGAACTGTAAGGGTTGGATTTCTTGAGGGAACTATGGATCAATGACAGGGAATTCCTTCCTTGTGTTGTGTAGGGGAGTTAGGAGGAGTTATATGGCTATGATGGTTGAGTGGGATTCTTATAGAACTTTGGATTATCATTTGGCTAAGTATTGAGAGTAAAATGGGTTGTTGGTTGAGAGAGATATGCATGTAGGTGTTTGCTTCACCTTGGTGGCCTCATAGCCTAGCATGGTGGTGGCCTCTCAGTAGAAAGAGTATATGTTGGACAGAGTGCCTATGCTTGGGTGGAAATTGATCTTACACAACCAATTGCTTCGATCTTCTTTATTTAAAGATAAGTATTTTCCTTTTATTTGAATGTGTAATGATTTTAGTGTATGCATGTGATGAATATGCTTGTAAATGCATGTTGTGTGTGTGGATAGAAATTATTTTCCATTGTGTTTTGCATTTATACCACTAGACATGCATTTTACTATTTATGAATGCACAATATGGCCATAAGGTGAAACTTAGAATCCTAGAATTCATAATTATCCCACTCCGTTAGCCAGATTGATGTATGGGGATGTGACAATTACCTGAAAAATTCTATGGAAATCGTCAATATTGAAAATGGAAAAGTTGGGAAACCTTAAAATAAGATGTGAGATAAACACAACAAACAAAATTATTCTAATGAATGTTCAAATCTTGATCCTAGACAGTATCTTTATAAATCTTGGCTTACAAAGCCCACAAGCATGGTGGAAACACTAGAGTTGAAATCAAAACAAAAGTTTCATCAAATACAAACCAATCTATGGATATAATTGGATTTCAAGAAACATGGGATTGGAGATAAGCTAACCAATGTCTAGAAGATCAACTCAAAGGAGATACTCTAGATTTATTCACTGTAAATTCATCTAAAAATTGCATCTAGATCCCTAAATGGATTTCTTTACTTGGTCCTTAATTCATGGAGGATCATCCATAGAGAAACACTTGAAATACTTGGGTATATTGTATCTCAAATCCCCATTTTATGGAAATAAAGAAAATATGAAACACATTTTCTAGTATTGTAAATATGCTCAATCTACCTAGGAAGGGGTATACAGACTATGTTATTCCTTTCTCCCATCCAATATTATTATGGAAGGTCACCTAGTCAAAATTTTCTCTCCCTTGGGTCGTGGGTTTTTCACATAGCATGGAACTAGACCAAAGTTGATAATTTATATCATCTTTGGAAAAGTAGAAAAGAATGTGTATTCACTAATGCATAACACAACACAAATTTTACTTGGCAAGATTGGTCTAAAGTATATACCCATGTATTTTTGAGAACCCAAGTGCAAAAACAAAAGGGTGACATAGATGTAGCTCACCTATTAGAGCTAATGAACCATTGGACAAGTGCTCCATGTACCATGAAAAGAGTTCTCCACACACTAGGGTTTCTAGTAATCATCAACATGAACATAGAGTTGTTTGAATTGTTAAAGAGAATTGTAAGAGGTAGCATAGCTAACCCTAGATAGAACCATGGAGGTCCCTCACTTTGTAAAAATTTCCCATTGTTTCTCTAGCCATCTTAGAACCATTTTGTCTCAAAGAACCTAAGAAATTCAAGGGATAACGAGAACCCATAATGGTTGATCTTGAGCCTATAGTTGTAGGATGGGGTTCTCCTCCTAAGGATAATGACCATACTCTTGATGCATGCTTAATTCCTACAACATCTTGGCTTGTCCACTCACTCTAGCCTAATTGATTATTTATTACATCTTTATTGTTTTCTTCCTAGGACATTATGGCACTTTATGTTAACAACCAAAATTTGCTCACCAACCTTGTCATCATCTTCATCGCCATTATACATCATAATTGGAAACATTAACACCATTTTCCATCTCAATTCATCCATATGACCTAAGGAAGTGACTAAAATACCCAAAGACTGAAATTCAAACACAAAAGTTGACCATATATAGAGGGTCACACTTTTCTCTTCGATAAGCGTGACCCTGGTCGCACCTATTTTCCAAAAAGCCTTGACTTGGACCCAAAAATGAATTTCAGTTGTGTATTCATCATTATGTGCTTCCCCAAGGAAATAGTGGTTGAAAGCGCATACATACCTTGACATGGTCAAAATCAACAATGGATTTAACTTCCAAAACCCTAATATCTCCACTGAGCAATCAGGGAAATGGAGAGCATCCACATTGGATCTAGATCCTTCTTTTTTACCACTCTTGTGCCTATAAAAGAATCCCTCGAGATCACCAAAACAAAATTCCAATTCTCCCACAAACATTGCCAACATATTGTCAGATTCTCACAAAAAATAAAAGGAGTCAATACTACACTTTCTACTTTCTCCATAGAGGAGGATCCACATAAGAGACTTGGTTGGAGATTGGATGTCACAAAAGATATCAAAGAACCTTCCCCAAGATTGACTACTTACACCCATTGCCCTCAACCATTATTCCAAGGTGTGTCTCTCATTGTATTTTTAGTGTAATCAATAATAAGACACAATCGTTTACATTATGCACTCTCTTTGAATAACTTGCTTTCTTATTTATGCTTGAATGTATGTTTAAGGATGTTGATCTTTGGTTTAATTTAGTGTAGTTTTTATTTCCATTTCTATTATGCTATCAAGGATTGCACAACTCCTTGGTAGGTGAAATTTTTCACAAGTGTGTGAGAAATGACACACAACACTTTATGACTTTAATTTTTGGTGTGTTTGCATGGCTTGCTTCGAGAGACTAGGTTTTTTCCTTTTGGCTATAGCTCGTGCTAGTGGCTTTCATGGCCCTTTTTTTTAAATACATGTAATCTATTCTATAGGTAAATAGAAATATGATTAATTTTGACAACAAGAAAACAAACTTGAACCGAAAAGACATTATGCAAATGAATTCCTTTAAGTTGAAGGGTTCAAATTAGGAATTTGCGATGCACAAATTTTTCCATATCAAGTTTATGGACACAGAAACCAATTTCTAGGCTTCAAGGTGTGAATATTATCTCCAAAATTTGTTATTCTATATTTTATTAGAACTTAGCCACACTAGGACAATTGGGTTGAGGAAAGCATGGGAGTGTTACAGTCCCCAAAAAGTAGTATGTACATTACCACATAGGATTCATTAGCAAGTAATTGAGTCTTCATGGTCATGAAGTCGAGTTAGGTAGTCACATGCCAAAATTATGTAAAAAGTGTCCCACCTTTTGATAGGTGGTGGATATTGGACACTTAATAGAGTCAAAGGAAACTTCCCAAGACTATATTATTAAAGTTCCTAGAATCAAACTTGGATAATGTGCACAAACAAATTTAAAAAAAAAAAACAACTTCAAAGTACATAATGACTATTTGATCAATAACATTGTAAAATAAAATCAAGGATTGATTTCATTTTCATTTGAGTTATCATTTAAGGCCATTAATTTAGGTAATAGGGACACAACACCACAATTATTAAAGGATGGACCTTGCACTTGTGTTGAATTTCAATTTGATGTCACATAAAAGTAGTTGCCTCACTAACATCTTGAAAAATCCAATAACTAGTTTATCCAACCCAAATTATTTATCATATGAGAAAGACAATATAACTTTTTCAACATCTTCACATGACATGTTTACTTTCCAAGTTCATGTTTCACCAAATGGTTATTATGTATAGGGGTAGTAATATCAGGTAACTTATTAAACTTATGGAAAGGGATTCAACCCTTTTAACTGATGGTAGATATCATTACTTACCATATGAGAAAGACTATATAACTTTTTCAATATCAATATCATGACATGTTTACTTCCAAATTCATGTTTCACCAAGAATTGTGTATAAAAGAAGTGATATCCTAACTTATTAAACCTATTGAAAAAAGTCATTTGATGAGTAGTGAATGTTATTACTTATCATTTGAAAAGTACTACATAACTTTTTTTACTTTTACATCTTGACATGACATATTTATTTCCAAAATCATGTTTCCCAAGTGATTTTGTGTAGAGATAGTAGTATCCTAACTTATAGAAAGGGATTTGAACTGGTTGGTAGGTGGTGGATTTATGATATTAATAAAAGAGCTTCTCAAAATTATATTATTAAAACTTTTTATAATCAAACCAAGAAAGGACATCAAAAGCTAAATAGCATTTTTAACCTCTTCCATGTTTATGTTTACTGGTAAGCTCATTTTAGATTTTAGGCTCTAAACCCATTTCTCATATTTTTCCTAGGTTTTTAATACAACTAATTTTTTTTTGTCAGACAACTGAATTTCCTCTCATTTACACTTTTGTCAAATAATGAAGCTTTTCTGTCGGCTTCAGGCCCGGTGTTCAACCCGCCTATGCTGTTATACGGTTTGTACTCTATCATCCTTTGTCATTTTTCTCCTTGTCAAATTATGGAGCTTTTCTCTTGGCTTCAGGCCCGGTGTTTAACCAAGCTCTGCTGTTATGCGATTTGTTCTAGCTCATCCTTTGTCATTTTCGTTCAGGATTCCAATGGCGACTTGGCA
The DNA here is from genome assembly GCA_001517045.1 of Pseudotsuga menziesii. Lineage (NCBI taxonomy): Eukaryota > Viridiplantae > Streptophyta > Pinopsida > Pinales > Pinaceae > Pseudotsuga > Pseudotsuga menziesii. The sequence continues at coordinate 301,132 of LPNX010227084.1, read as the reverse complement.
TGGCTTGTTCTATCTTGTCCTGTTATTTGTCAGGCTGCGCTGTTATACAACTTATTCTTTCTCATTCTTGTCAGTTTTCATTGAGGTTACCTGCATTGATTTGGTCTAGCTTAGTCTAGTTTGTCTGGTCTCTGCAGAAGATAGGTTGGCATTTCTGGATGTTTTATTTTATCACTTCTCGCTGTCTCTCATTATTTCACTAGTGTCTTGTCTCTGCACAAGATTTGTTGGCCTTTGTTTGTTTTGATTTTCAAAGCTTATTTCTTGGCCGATTGGAATGCATAAAATTGTTGCTGGGCAGGACTTAATCGATAAGGAGGTAAATGCAGGTAACATTAAGGTGGCCTAGGCCCAGGCGAAAATTCTAGGTTGGGGAATTTTTTGTCATGAAAAAGGGTAGATGCAATCATGTTTTGCCTCCTTTTAATGAACGCCTTGTAGAAACCCTCAAGTCTGGCTGGTCTATAGCTAAAACCTTACGTGAACAGCTGGTCCCATGCAATTCTAGTTCAGTGAGAGTAGTCTTTTTAAAGAAATTCAACCTGTTGTCCTGTGAAGGGAAGGCACGCTTTCAGCTGTTTGCATTCATGGCTTTATTTTGTTAGACAATGCTCATTCAACAGGCTAAATACCTTAAGCAGCACCGAAATGAAATGTGGCACATTCTTGCTTGCTTAACGAAGGAGAAATAAGCTAACCACTTTTCTGGGATTAGCTATTGATAACTTGTTCAACTCATCTTCTAAGTAACACCAATCAGTAGCACAGGGGCTTGTTGATTTTCATAACATGGAAAGAAAATGCAGAAAAGGGAGCATTTTTGCCTTAGTGTTGATTTCAATTTAATGAGGGGCCTGTTACTTGTACAGGCTTCAAATCGAAAGTATGCTTTAGCATTTACAACATGCTGTTCTTGAAGAACCAGCATCAATCATTGTACACAAACAAAAGTGATTAATGACAAAAGCAGAAATTATAGTCCATAAGAAGTTTGAACTGCTTATGCAAAACCCTTTCTCTGTGCTTTCTGCTTAAAGGGCATTGCATCTAGGTCAGTAAAACAAGGGGTTAATTGGGTTTTTCCTATGCTTAACAGCTACTAAGCCCTTTCATTCCAAATTCATTCAATCCAACTTTCAGAAATGCTGTAATATGAAATACCAAAAGCTTGCAGAACAGTTTGTCTGATATGTTAAGTTCTTCTTTTTATGAACACAGTTATCAGGACATGTATTAAGTCGCTTTGATGACTAAAAAACCATTTCAACTTTTAAAACCATGTGAACCTAGATTGTTTGTATGACTGCCCCATACCAACCAGTAACCCACCAGAAGTTTGAGAAAATTAAAAGCTGATATTAAAAACTATGAACTAAATGAGCTGAGCTGTGAACACAAGTAATTTACTAGGGCAGAAGATCATGAGAGAGGGATGGAGCAGAATTTGAAAACCATTATCTTCTGCCTGCAGCAGTTTAATTTAACAGACACAAAAATGGGGATTCCATGGTTCACACAACTTGGTCTTTGAAATAAATCCAATCTATCCTTGGACAATATAGAACAAGAAAATGGAAGAGTTTATTTTAACAGACAAAAATGGTGATTCCATGGTCCAAACAAATTGGTCTTTGAAATAGATCCCATCTATGCTTGGACAGAATGTTATGTCCAATCCATCCGCTGCAGACATCAACTAATAAAAAATTACAATTGAAAGAACAGAAATACTATGCAGAAAAATAAGCAACGATGGAAAGTGTATCAGGCCCACGCTAATGGAGGCCTATAAACTCAAAATTCCATGAAACCATACTGACAGCATTTAGGCTTAATGGAAGTCCTCATTCTATGAAACTGGTCCTAAGGGAAAACAAAACCAACCTTGTGAAATCGGATCTAAAGGCCACAGAAGAGATTTGCTTACTGATTCATTGAGTATCTTAAGCAAAATATGCATAGGAGACCCAGACGAGAGAATGTGCATCCTTCAGAAAGATCATGCCTGAGAATCCTGTTACAGTTGCAGACTGGCAATCCAGAAGAAATCGGCATCTTCAGCTTGGCACTGAAGAGAAAGCATTGGGTGCCATATTTAAGATGAACTCTGATTTATGGAATGAACTAACACTCCACTGCAGCACAGATGGCACCATTCTTAACAAGAGGCAAATCAGGTCCTCTAGCCCATTCATGCAGCTTAGTATCATAAATCAACACCAACCCTTCTTTCAAGCCTCTAGCACACCTCCCGCTTCTCCTGAGCAAATCATCGATGCAACCTCCAACTTGCAAAATATAAACACAGGTACCCATTGTAACACAAGAGAATTTCAACACATTGTCCATCCTTAAAGGAGATGGAATAGGGGGAGGCTTAATCCTGCTCCATGAATCATTCCTGGTATCATATCTCCAGAAAGACAACTCAACTGCATGGCTGGACAGCATATAAATGTATGATCCCATCACTGCACAAGCAATCACGCAACCCCCCATTGGCAGGGCCTTGGTCTTGAGCCAAGTATTTGTCTTGGGGTCATAGGAATCCATAGAACCCACATAAGCATAAGGCTGCAACGAGAAACCATTCTTTTTACCAAACTTAAGCCCTCCGATTACATAAAAAATGCCGTCTACAGCAGCACCCAAACAGCCATATCTCTTTCTAGGCATATTTGCAATGGGTTTCCATAAATCAAGCTCAGGAACATATTCCTCTGCATGAACAATGGCCTCCCTGCAAGCATCTCTCCTCAAAGAGCCTCCAGCGACAAAAATCCTTCCAGAAATAACACAGCAAGCAAATTTCTTCCTGGGACACATCATGGGCGCCCTACGAACCAGAGACCTAGTCCATGCATCACAAACTATGGTACAATGAAGGCCACCATTTTTAGAATTAGTGGCAGGTACCGCACCTAGAATGAAGATCTTGTTATCCAAAACTGCAAGTTGGGCATACAGAAGCGAATTTTGACAAGATATATAATCCATCAACCATTCATCCCCACACATATTCATTGCAGGAGACAGGAAGCCTTTCATCCATACTTTACTGTTTTTGCTGCAAACAGCCGAAGCAAGACCATGATTTCCTGCGCTGCCAAACACATACAGCAGATTCTCCAATCTACCATTCTTCTTGCGAAGATCATAGTATTCCTTCGATTTGATAACACTGTACCATCTATGGCACACAACCATGGAGGCCTGCAACGATGAGCGTGGCAGCCTGGCTAAGCACTCCACAAGCAGGTCATCTGGCAATAAATCTATGCACGATTTCTCATCGCGTACTTCCTCGGAGATCTCTTCGCCATTCTCTACCTGCTTTTGGGTTCGTTGTTCAGAAGGAGGGGGCGTCCAACACGATTTCATCAGGCTCCTCAGTCCTCGACTATGGTTTCTACTGTCACAACACCTCATACCCATCGTTTTGCCCTACTATCATTCAGACTGGTTGAATTACATGCATCGCATAAACGCTAAAGCTGAAATGCTGCTTTCTGGACTCTCAGAGCGCGACAAGCTACTGGAAAAAAGTCGGAAATTGGAATATAACGATTTGGGGGATCGTAATAGTCAACCAAATAAGGAATCGATCAAAAAAGTTCTCACTCAGAAGCTACAAATCATAAAATCATACTTTATAAATATGAAAATTACAAAATTATAATGGGTCAATTATTATAATGGGTTTATTAGTCTTGGAATAAGACTTTAAACTGTTTTTTTATTGATTAAGAGTTCATTTCTTCTCCTCCAAGTGATCAATACATCTCAGCGATGCTCAAAACCTATAGGCATATGGCAATTAGATGTCTACTCATTTATGGATCATTATTGGAAGGGGTAGTCTATTTCTTTATGGATCATGTTAAGTTATTTTCGTGGTATGGTTTTCTTTGAATAATGATGATGAGTCAATTAGCATAAACAGAGAGGCATATGGCGAGTAGATATTTACCCATTTATGGACCACCATTGGAAAGGGTAGTCTACCCTTTTATGGATCAGGTCAAGTTATTTTACCTGGCATGGTTTTCCTTGAATAACGGTGATGAGTCTACTTGCATATGCGAAAAGCATATTGTTATAGTCATGGCCAGTTTGAGAATGAGTTGTGACAGGTATTGTTATTTTTGAGAAAAATGTATTTTGTGGGCATAGTCTTATAGAATTAAAAACGAATTCATTTATGATCCCTTAAAATTATAAGAGAAATTCATATTCTTGAGACTACTTAAAATAATAATCTATGCACTCTCTCCCAGAGAGTGGGATAGACTTTGACTAGTTGGAGGTCAGGTTTTTGGTTTGAAGGTTGACAGTTTACCACTCTTACCATCTATAAAATATGGGGAAGTATTATTGGTGAGTTTAGCGGTCACTTATTTCCATGTGAAAAAAATCATTTTGTTAAATTATAATTTGGAATTATCTAAATATTTTATATATTTTTAATTGAAGGTAAAGATTTTGACCCTCTTTACTGTTATTTTTGCCAAAAAAAAATCACATATATACATAATAGGAATAGGAATGGTATAATTTGGTATTCTAAAGTATGAATCCAAAATAAACCATTTTATTCCGAGATTCTTGCAAAAATAACTAAATCAATAAAAAAAAAAAATTAAAATGTTTTAACAACTTTAAAATAAAACATAAACATATAGCTTTCATATATCTTTATTTTCATTATAATTTTTGGGAGTTAGTTAATTATTCTAAGTTTTTAGATTTTCTAAATTTTTAGACACCTTTATTATATAATTTCAACAACATATATAGCCTAGAAAATGGTCCCAAAACATAAAGCTTGGTGAAAAAAAAAAACAAACTCCTTACAAATTAGAAGTTTTAAAAACAAAATTTCTACTAATTCAATCTTTTAGCCCATACATTTTACAAAATAATTAAAAATATTTTTATTTTTAAATTTTATTTATATTTAACAAAATTTCATTGGATCTGAGTTTCATAGTATTTGCATAAGAACAAGATTTTAAAGTAAACCAAGTATTTTCTTTTTTAAGGTCCTATAAACCAAAATTGGTGTGACTGGACGTCATTATCATCAACAAAAAAAATTGACATTTTTAACTTATTTTAAAAACTAGAACAACCTAACTTGAGGTGGTGAGAAATCGATAGTTCACAAGTTAAACATCAACTTATTGTTGAACACGGAAAGGTTACAAGTGAAGCCTCACTAACAAACTAAATCTATTACTTGCTCTCCATGTGTAGCTGTAATCACCCAGTTATCTACATCTTAGCTTCTTGTTATCACCAGTTTTCTTCTAGTTAAATAGATTGTCTGCCAATGATTTTTTATATATATTTTTTATAACTGATTATTTTAAATAATAACGACCATAAAATCAATCTAGACAGTACACTTGTCGTATCCTCTAGAATCCTTGGAGATCAGCCTCTCACCTCTAATCAGTTAATCAGTGTCAATATATAAATCTATTTTTCAAATTAAAAAAAAAACTTAAAAGCCACCTTCAGGTGACCGGTGAACGGTGAAGATAAACTTGCCTTGCTGTTTATCCATTAATTAACTCAATCCATTAACTTATTCAGGAAATCCTTAATGCACCTGTAAGTGGACCGCAATTCACACCTTGCCGGGAAATTAGGTTTATCCGGCGTAATTGAATGTGCCATCTGAGGAATCCCAAGCTGGGCTTTTATTAAAACCTACAACGGATGGGAATCGATGGTGGGCACGGGATACGAATACTATAACTGGTATGGCCGGAGTTTACGGCTCAAAATATTCCGTTCATCGCTGCCAGTTACGATAAATGACGATCCCCAGAGGAGAAATAATGGGCCAGCCGTCCATTTCCCATTGGAAATAGCAGGTAATTGTGTTGAACGTTGGATACTGTTGGGACTCGGGACAGTTTTCCGACGAAGGGACGGGAAAGTCGTTATTGGATTCAGAGCGGTGGATTGTCAATTTAGGAACGACGGTGCAACCTGATCACATGTACAGGAATAGGAAGGGGCTGCTGGTCTTTTTGTTGTTATATGGGTACGTAGAGTCTTGTCTATAAAGAAAAGAATCCCCTGCATGTGAATGTCATATGGGTCCATCTCCTTTCTGTGTTTTTGGATCTTATTTGTATGTAAATAAGTTTCATGCTCATTGATGGTTGATTTTTTGGAATTATATATAACACATTTCAGTTTTCAAGTGAACGCTTCACCCATCATCATTGTGAGCTTCACCTATTATTATTGTCAAATTTAAATGCATATTATATATATATATATATTTTGACAAGAACGGTTATGTTTTTATTAATCGAACAAGTTTCGACATAGTTCAGAGTATGTTCATTACAGGGAGAATCCACAAAACAAGAAAGACTGATAGCTCTGCTAAATACATATAAAGAGTCACTTTCTTTGCGCACAGTACCCAGATAAAGACTAAGATTACTACATATAAGAGCAAGAATGCAAAAAAGAGTTCTCCCATGAGAACCTGCTATTTTCCTTAGACGCCACTGCACTGCACCGAGTCTGCTGCTTCTTTTCCTCCTGCACCAACTGCCAAATTCGCTACTGCCAACTCCAATTTGGAAAACTTCACTTCTAACTTTGATATCATCCTGGTCAATGCCATATCAGATTGAGAAAATTTGTTTGAAAATTCCTCACGAAGGTTGGAGAGATCCCTGTTGACCAGTTCTAGGTGCCTTCCTCCTTCACGATCAATTTGGTTGAGATAACTTTTGTACCTACCCAGATTCCTCCTAAGTGCTCTCAGCTCCGCTAAGACCGAGAGAGTCGGGGCAGAAGAAGCAGACGATTATGGAGAAGAATCCATGTTGCCTGCTGCAAGCAAAAAACAAGCATCTAAACCTCCACAATGAGTGATAATGATTGCTGCAAACTCCTGCATTTCCCGACCTGATGATTTTAAATCCACGCACCATAATTCCACAATCTTAAGCAAATCCATCACACTTCTCGCACGTCGTGGATGGAACAGTGAAGGACCTTCAATCTGATCCAAAACACGAAGCAGATCAAGATTTCTGTACGGGGGGGAGTTCTCCTGCGATGGACGGGACATAGGAGCCATCAAGTTAATAGCCGCATGCCAACCGACGTGCCGACACCAGCTCCATGCGCTCACCATGCTCCTGCATGATGGGAGCCAGGACAAGTGGGAGTCACATGGGTAGCACTGGACACAACCTTTAAAACCATTTCTCATGGTCCTATGGAATGAGGCGGTGGGAGCTGGCCCCATTCAAGACCAACAACCCTTTACTCAAAGAGGCTACTTTGTTGGTAGCAAGGTCGGCTTGGTCATTTAATCCGAGCTTAGGACGTGATAATAGTCAATTTTCCGGAATGAGTTAGTAAGATTCTAGATCCTTCTAAGCAATTGACGAAGGTTAAGCTGGGACGACAAGGAGCTGGCAACCAAAGCTTAGATAATGAGCCATGAGACCCTAATTACCGTTAGATATGATATTCCTTGATTTCGAACTTGAAGGAGGCCCTGCCAAAGAGTCCGAGCTTCTACAACATTGCTAGTTTCATCACCTAATCCCCATGAATACTCCTGTTCCTATTTTCCATCGGGATTAAAGAGAATCCCCCCCTTCTTGTCGCCCCTAACATTTTATATTTTTAATCTAAATTGATCATTTCAATATATTTTAAAATTTCATTAAATTTGACCACAATTTCCTCAAAATTGATAAGAATTTTGTTAGGTAAAGACTTTAAGATCTAAATCATTATAATTTCAAAACAACAAGCATATCAAATTAAAATGTTAACTCATAAAAAAATTATAAATTGATAAAAAAAATTGAATTTATCCACTTATTAACTAACAACTAACATTACATTAGATCATAGAAACATACACTTTTGACTTTCTCAATACCCAATAAACATTTTTATATAGTTTATCACATTTGCTAAACTTGTCATCCATAAAGTTGAAGTTTCCATGTAGTTATCAATATTCTTTGACAATGCACATGCCATTGGTATAGTCAAAGTTTCCAAGTAGCCTTCAAAATCTTCTAAATATTTTAAGTTTTCAACTTATTTTGAGTATATTTTATGTCTTGTTTTGTTCCGCTTGGAAGTCTTTAAAAAATCTTAACATTTGTAGCTATAGAAATTGCATAATTTGATTGACATGACATGGGATTTTTTAAAGTGTTGAATCTATTTATAAATTCAAAAAGCAAAACGCAATTCTAACACTACCAAATTTAGATTTTACCAAAAAACTTATCATAGTAAGTTAACAAACCAATAAACTTATCTATTTTTGGTATGATTTTGGGTATGACAAAAAAATTTTGTTGCATTTCTTCATTTTTTTTAAAATTCTCATTATTTTGATCTTTAATAAAAGTTAAAATCAAATAAAATTATAACTTATTACAAAATTCCTATTAAAAAAATCAACAAAAATTTAATTACATTTTTTAATTCACTCCATTTAAACAACCTTATTAAGTTTTATTATTATATTTTTCATTTTTTCATTTACCACTTTTTCATATATAAAATCAAAACTATTATTAATTTTTTTAATTAACCAAAAATCAATTAAACTCATTTACTTTTTCACTTACTTTTTTATATATAAAATTAATAGTTATTATTATTATTGTCTAAATATTTAATGTTTTTAACTTTTTTTTCAAATATATTTTATGATGTTGTTGAAAGTTAACTAAAAAATTTTAGAATTATATATGTATATATATTAATTATAGAAATTACATAATTTTGATACTATAAATTATTTGAGAATAATAAATTTATTTAAAAATTTAAAATAAAATTTAAACATTTTCAAATTTATATTTTATTAAGTTTCTTTAACCGAAATTCAACTCAAACTTATTAAAAAATCCAAAATATTAAATAAAAAAAACTATTCTTCATTATTATACACATTATCTACGACATTGATGAATACGCCTATACACCATACATTATTCGCATACACACCACGTAATTTCTCCACATATAGACAATATTTATCATTAACCTATTATACATACTATTATTATTATTTTCAACTATTTGCCTCTAAAGTCATAAACAAAAGCAAGTTGCCCATCATCCATGATGATGGCAAATTTGACATTTATCTTTTTCATCATGTTTATTGAAGGTTATCATGACCGGAAGAACTTTGCCAACTACCATGTGGAGGGTCACAATTAAAATATAAAATCTACATCATCACGAGAAAATAATATTTACTTTATGAAAGTGAACATTAAAGTTAGGTAGAAAGATCATAAAGTTAGTAGTTAAGTGAACTTTAATAAAGTTAGGTAGAAAAGATGATAAATTTAGAAGTTAAGTGAGCTTAAAATTTAGATCGAAAATATCGTTGTAGCTCTTTGTAAGAACTTTATTGGAATTAATATGATAATGGATGGTGTGATTAGTAAATATGATTAAGGATGTACAATGAGTTTATACATTTTGAAACTCATTTTGATAGTTTTAGTGATTGATTTGTAGGTAGGAGTTATGAGATGGTTAGGGTGAGGTATGATCATAAAAGTTAAGAGGATTTGAGTTAGTTGATCTATATTTTTGTGTGGAATTTGGTAAATTGATTATGGATTTGCAGTGGAGAGTTAGTAATAGGAGAAACCTTAACCTGGATATTGGAATCTTTACCTCGAATTGTAGCCTAGATTTCTTAAACTTATAGCGGAAGTTGGGAGAGTGGCAGATTTGGAGTCAAGTCACCAAACCTTGATGGCCTAGTACCAACCAAGTAAATCAAGTGGGAAGTTAACTTTTTATATTTCTGCTACCTTCTCCATTTTCTGTCAGATTTAAGGGGGTTACCAGGTTATTCTATAGGGTTTCCATGTTTGTTCGTTGTCTCCATTTTTTAGTGACTATTGCAGTTGTTAGGGTGTTATTATATTTATGGGTGTGGTCTTTCTTGGCGATTTTTTCAGGTGCTTTTTTTTAGGCATGAGATGGCGATTGGTGTGGCCCGTGACTCACATGTAGTCCGACATTCTCTTGGAGATTCCCTGTCATCTGTCTAATGAAGGCTTCCACTTACTTTCGATGAGGGTATCGACAGGCAGGTTATTGGAAAGAGCGCCCCATGGTCTTCGGGCTTGGTTGACAAGGTGCAGACTAACCCCTATGCTCAAATGGTTTATACCCCACATAATATGGTGGGTATAAACTATTTGATGTTGTTTTATGGCAAGTTCTTACAATTCAAAATTTGAGGACTTCGAGACAATACCATCATCTTCCCATTTCCATTGGATGGTGAGGCTATGCGTCAATTCATGGGTAAGTTCCGTCAATACCTGCCTTTGTTACTTCAATCTCTTTCAGTTGATGAAATATTGTGTAAAATGGATCTTAGGGGTAGGGGTGGGGACATTATGGACTTTGTGGTGAAACCTGTCTCAACGGACCCTTCTCCTCATTCATCTAGCCCGCCCATTACTGAGCAGTTGTCGTATATTACCTGCCCTAGTCTGGAGGCTCCCATAGTGAGGAATTTAGATAATGGTGGTTCTGGAGTGGACTTGAGTGAGGGGAGGCAACATATTAGGAAGAGTAATAGATTGGGCATATGCTTGACCCTGTCCCCATTATCAGATGAGTTTGGTCAAACCTTGAACAATCCGACCTTATTGGGTGAGGAAGACCTTATTAGGATCCCTATTGACTCTTATGTGGGATTGCTTGCTTGTGGGGGTTTTGAGGATCACACCATTCCTATTGCTTGGATTAGGTTTTAGAATGTGACCTCTTAGAAGAAGCTCAAAAATAGGGATCAAACTAACCCTAATGAGGAGGGTATGTGGCTTAACCCGAAATTGTCGTCCATTATGTCGGTATCCATTGCTTTGTCTTTACAATCTTTGGTGTCTAGTTCTAATGGGGCTCTTAGAGATAATACGCCCCCATAAGGGGTTCCTTATGATCATTTTATCCTTTCACATATGGGGGATTAGTAGTGCCCCCAAAAGAAATTCTTTAAATAGATAACTTGCAAGGGTCGGGTCAGGCATTATGTTACTACAAGAAACTATGGTTTCAGGGATCAAGGCGACGGATTTTTCCTTAAGATTCTACATTCTTGGAAGTGTTGTGGCGTTGACTCAGATGGATTATTTGGTGGACTCCTAACGACGTGGAATCCTGATGTTATTGACTTCTCCTCATTTCTCACTTTTGCAAGCATCATGATTGATGGGCGTCTCAGGGGTTTGGACAAGCAGCTCTAAATCCTCAACATTTATGCACCCTACAATAATAGGACAACTTTTTTGGAGAAGGATAGGGATAATGGCCCTTTTAAAGAACCCTCATTGATAGTGGTAGGGGACCTAAATTTCAAGTTGTTAGCTGATAAAGTATGGGGTTCCTAGGCTAACATTGATCCATTGGCATTGTATTTCAAGGATTTTTTTTAGGAGGAAAAACTAATTGACATTCTTCTCGCGGTGCTTGTTCCTACATGGTTGAATGGTCGCTCAGGGACGACAAGCGTTGCGAAGTGGTTAAATCATTTTTTGATGGTGAAGGATCTTGTTGCAAATATTGGTCGATATCGATCTTGGGCTATTCTTATTGTCGTTTCTAACAATGAAACCATTTGTATGGAATTTGACTCTGAAAAGGGAAAGGTTTGTTACCCATTTAAATTCAACATAACCTAGCTTATTGATCCTGAATTATGTTCTCTTGTAAAGAAGTGGTGGTTGTCACATCAATTGAATATATCATGTTCTTTGATTGTGTAGTTTGTCAATAAACTAAATTTACTTAAATTTAAAGTGGCTAAATGGGATCGTGATAAGAAAAAGGCCAACCTTTCAGAGCTCATCTTGATTGAAAATGAATTGGATATATGGGACTTGGGAGTCAATGATCATATGTTCTCAGCAGAGTATAAAGAAATGTTGTTGAAGTTAGAAGGCCGTAAAGTTGAGATAGTAAAGCAACATGAGTCTACCTAGTGACTCAAGAGACGCGCCTTATGGTTACAAGAAGGTGACAACAATACCAATTTTTTTCATGGGTATGCTTCATATAGACGTAATGTCAATTCTATTGGGAGCTCAGAGGCAGAGATGGTATGATTTTGAATACCTAGTAGGCCCTTAAAATGGAGGCGAGCGGTCATTTTTCAAGAATTTATAAACATGCTCCCACCAAAAGCTTAGAGGATCAACTTCATGTTCTCAAGCATTATTCGAGATTTTTTAGTGATGATGATAACATGTGTATTGATAAATCGGTTACATTGGAGGAGATAAAAGATGTTCTTAAAAACTTCATGAAGGACAAAAGTACAGGTCCAGACTGTTGGACTATAGAAATTTTCCTTCATTTTTTTTATTTGATTAGTTAGGAACTTTTACGGGCTATAAAAGAATCCATATTGAAGGAATTTGTTCCTGAAAAGCTCAATTCTACATTTCTGATTTTGATTTCCAAGATGGTTAATCCTAAATCATTCGATGACTCCAAACCTATTTCTATTTGTAACATGTTCTACAAAGTTATTGCCAAGCTTATCTCAAATAGAATTAAACTTATTCTACAAAGGAACATCTCGCCTGAACAATTTGGTTTCATCTCTAACAGACAGATCTTGGATGTTGTGGGAATTGCGCAAGAATGTCTTCATTCCATGAAAATGAATAACCTGCAAGCCTTCATACTCAAAATGGATATTGTTAAGGCATATGCTCATGTGGACTGGTCTTTTATTAGAATCATGTTGATTCATATGGGGCTTTCAGTTCAAGCTACTAACTTGATTATGGAATGTATCAACTATGTATGTTTCTCAGTGTTGATCAATGGATCCCCATCCTGCATTTTGGCAACAACCAGGGACTTAGACAGGGATGTCCCCTTTCTTCTTTGTTATTTATTTTGGTTATTGAAGGGTTGAGCAAATTAATCAACATAGCTAATGAGGAGAGAAAAATACAAGGTATTAAAATCTCTAACTCCCTTTTCATTACCCATTTGTTATTTTTCGATGATGTTTTCTTTCTTGTATGGGTAATATTGAGGAATGGAAGTGCTTCAAGGATATTGTTGATATATTTTGTAAAGCCACTAGTATGCTTGTTAGTATGGATAAATTTGTATTTCTGCATAACAATCTATGGAATGAAATTTGCAAGCATATACATGATCTCTTTCCTTTTAAGGTCAAGTATCTCAGTAAGGGGGTATTTCTTGAAACTAAATGGTTACAACAAGGAAGACTGGTTATGGCTGGAACATAAAGTTGATAGAATAATCCACAATTGGTCCTTACGGTGGTTGACTCTGGGTGGTCGATTAGTTGTTGTAAACTCGATACTTCAAAATTTACCAGTTTATTGGATCTCACTAGCAATGGCACTGAAGACGATCCTTTCTAACATCCAGAAGAAGATATTTCATTTTATTTGGTCAAGGTATCATTGTTCTAAGATCCATCTGGTTTCATGGGAAAATCTAGTAGTTCCTAAATTCATAGGGGGGATTGGGCATTAAAAGACTGTACTATTTCATCTTAGCTCTGAGATCTAAGAGCCCGTGGAGATATTTGTTTGAGGGGGACTTTGGAGCAAAACTATGCAATCAAAATACTTGAAGGGAACACCGGTTGCAGTTTGGATTAGGAAGCCAAATTTATGGGTTGGATGTGGCTCCATTATTTGGAAGGGGTTGCTTAAATCCTTTACCCTTTTTGGTAGTTGGCTTGGGTGGAAAAATGGTAATGGTATACAGGCATTTCTGGGGATCGAAACTATTGTGGGGATTGATTTGGATTATGGGGTCTCTCGAGAGCTTATCCTCCAACTTCATAGTAGGAATATTTTTGTTATGGAACATGTGCAAAAAGAAATATGGAGTGTAGGAATTGAACCCTATTGGTACCAGGCTTGTGATCTTGGTTTACATGGTAACACGACAATTGAATGGGATAAATTTTCTTTGGAACTAAAAGGGGAGGGAATCATACTTACTGAGAAAGAGGACACCCTATTTTGGAACTATGGTGGGGCAAATGGTAAACTGATGATGAAAAGTGCATACGAGGCCAATCTGGACATGGAAGGTAGACCAGTTAAAATATGGTGGGATCATTCTCTAAAGAACTTGAATATTCCCCTTAATATAAAGTTCTTTACATGGTTATGCATTCACAATATAATTCTCAATTGGGAGAACTTGCTACGTCGTGGCTTTCATGGACCTAGTAGATGTATTTTTTGTTTATTGGTGGATGAGGATATAAATCATATGTTTTGCAATTTTTTTTTCATCAAACACATCTAGAAGGTGATTCAACATAAATTGAAATTTTTGGATGAGTAGGGAAGCACGAAGTTTGTGGACAACCTGTTCAATTGGATTCAAGCTCGTCCTAGATTTAATATTTTGTCTATGTTACTTGGATGTAAGTTATGGAAATATAGGAACCAATGCATTTTTTAAGATATAAAACCATCAGCTGATATTATTATGGTTCATGTTATGAGATCATTGAGAGATCATGTTTCATATAAATACATGGATAAAACTAGATTCATTACTCCCCTAGTCTTCACTAGGGATATTCTAACTGGATTTTTTGATGGTGCAACCAAGGAGGGGTTGTGTGGAGCTGCAATGATATTAAACATCAAGAAGGACCATCATATCCAACTCAGGTTGGCGGTGGGTAATGGAACACACACTAGGGCATTAGCATGTTGGGGACTCCCGTGGTTTTCCAAGAAACGTGGTATCCTTTTCATAAATTATTTTGGGAACTCTAAAGTGGTCATTGACTAGGAAAATGGGCTACATGTAATTCAAGTGTTGGAGTTGGAGCATTGGATCATACTAATATATGAGATTATGAAGGATTTTGCAAAGATCTCCTTTCAACATGTGTTCAGAGAGCTCAATATTTTGGTTCATACTCTTTCAAAAAGGGATTTGGGACATATGCCTGGGATTTTATATTTTGAAGAGTACTCAGTGGATGGTATCATTGATGTTGAGACTTACTCTACCTTTTGAATTTATTTATGTTTAGATGGTCGTTGCGACTGGCCTGTGAATCTTTATGATTTTTCTTTTTGATAGCAGTAGGCTTCAACGGGTAGAGATACATTAAATTGATGCGGATATTATGTAAGAAAAGACTTGGATCATGATTTGGATGCTAATAATCTCGTTTTTGTACATTGTGTAGCTTTTATTTTGTAATAAAAATAACAAGTTACTATTTTTTTCTCTTGAAAAAAAAATGAGGATCAACGATTTCTAGCCAAGTAGGATAGGCAATCGACAAAGTTCTCCATAATGGATAGAGGACGATGTGATTCGGAAATGTGATGGATTGTGTGTTATCCATGGTAAGGTAATATTGTTGATAATTACACTAAAGGTATGTGAACACCTAGCAAAGCAAGGACATGATCTTCATAGACTATTATATATATGTCTAGATGGATGACATCATGGTTTCACATTGGATAATTGGATGTGCAAGGATTGCTGGCTTGGGGGAAGAAATGGTGCAAAATTGTCTATGGTTGAGAGGCAATGGTATACATTCGACATTCTACACAGTTTAAGGTATATGGCTTGGGTTTAGTTATGACATGTTAGTCAGACATAATTTGGGTGATGCAAATGATTGATGGTCATACCTAACTAGCAAAATCATGCCTATGTTGCGCAATAACTATGCTTCTTGAGTTGTATGGGATGCTCAAATGGAATGAAAAGTCTATCCCCGTGACAAATGGTATCAGAGGCATGTTTGAATGTGAAATTGTTGGAAGTGTCTCTTCACCAACAACAACCCTTTCATCGGACGAGTCAATAGGTTAGTGTTGACAAGGACATCAACAATTCAAGTGAAGGAGAATGTAAGGACACTACTTGAGGTGTCATTATCAATGGCATGACAAATATCATGTCAAGCAAACATGACTAGGGATGCATAATGAGTTTGTATGATTTGGTATCCTTGGTGACTTACTCGTTGGTGGGAACCACGAGACAATTAGTTTGGTGTACTAGTGCATAGGTTAGAAGGACAAGGGATAAACACTAGCCAAGCTGGGAAAATGACTAATGAGGTGTTGCATAGCAAGCTTCATTGGAGGATGATGTGATTTGACAACGTAATGGATTGTGTGTTATCTGTGGCAAGGAAATATTGATGATAAGTGCATTGAAGGTATGTGAATGTCTAGTGAAGCAAGGACATGATCTTCATAAACTATCATGTGTTGGCCTAAATGAATGACAACATGGTCTCACATCATGTTCTTGGTTATGCAAGGGTTTCTATTTCAAGGTAGAGAATAGTGCAATATTGTCTATAGTTATGGTGACAATAACATATCATTGCCTATATTAAAATAAGCATTTAACATTTCACACGGTTTAAGGTATTGAATTTAAGTTCAATCCAAACATTTTAGATAAGCATATTTTAAATAAAATACGTAACTGATGATCATACCCAACTAACAAAATTAGATTAATATTACATAATAAATAAACTTCTTAATTAATAAAGAACTCTCAAAATAAAACAAAAACACTATAATATTTTCCATTTTTTAAAATAACATAAAAAATACATAAAAAAAGCCTTCAAACATTAAAAAGATGAAATCCTTAGCTCACCTAACACCATCCTTTTAATACAAAATTACCCATAAGAAACCATAATCATTTTATCCATTCCTTTTTGGAAAAGTTTATGATATAGACTGGTATAGCAATTATTTTATTTTATCCATTATTTTTTGAAAAGTTTGACATCATAGACTAATATATAATATAATTTATTACTGTGTTCATTAATAGTTTTAATGAATTATTTTGTATTTATTAAAAATAATAGTTATTTATTTAATTTGATTATGTTTAATATAATTAATTAAAATATTTTTTCTATAAATAAATTTTAACTTTTAACAAACCAATAAACATAATACAATTTTTCAATAATTTATATCACATAAAATGGTCATTCATAACTCACAAAATGACAATCACAATCATAAGTACTTCGCTATCAAGCTAGCATATGGTTTCATGGTTGAAGTCATTATGAAGCTTTAAATACTTTGCTATCAAGCTAGCATATGGTTTCATGGTTGAAGTCACTATGAAGCTTCCCAAGTTTATGAACTTCTCTAGAGTATAAGATTGAGATTTGGTTGAATGGAATAATGTGTATTTATTATTCTAAGTCAATTATTTTGTATTTTATATTTAATAATAAAACATTGTAAAAAATATATATATTAAATATTGAATAATGGTTTTTAATGTATTATTTCAATTAATTATTATAAAAATATTTTTTATAATATTAAAAGATATATTTTTAATAAATATTAACTAATTAATAAATATTTTAAAATTTTAATTAAAAATATTGATTAAATACAAAACATGATATACTTTTTCAATCACAAAATGATTTTAACATTAACTTTTCATCCTTTATTTTATAGGACTTTATTTTATAGGGAGGAGTGGGGAAGAAAAAGCAGCTAATTTCTCTTTCGGGGCTACTATAGGTTTAACTTGCACTAATTAGAAAAAAAAAAAAACTTAAAAAAAGGGTCAAAATCTTCTAAAAAACAAACTATAAAAGAAGTCAAAATCTTCTCATCTTTAGATAACTTTTTTATTAGTTTAAAAATTAATATTAATTTAAAAAATCATATGATAGGTTAATATATTTATTATTAATATTAAAATTTAAATATGAATATATGTACAACAATTATGTAAGAACAATATAATATTGATAAATAATATTGAGCATGGTTATGACTAAGTACTTTATGTACAAGCATAAGATAAATAACATGGGAAATAAGAGACTTCTTAAATTTGCTTTAAATTTAAGTCAAAACGAACTACGCCTTAGGCAAGGTTGATGTAAAGATACCATGGCTTGGTTAAACCATTGGGGCATTAATGAAAATGACATTTTGCAGAAAATTGATAATGTCAAAAATATTATTACTTATAAGTTTAAAGAGAAATTCTGGTGTGAGGAAAATTTAGAGGTTAAGAGAAAATTAAGATACTATTAGGAGGCCATTAATCGTAACTTGGAAGACAAGTATCTCTCGGTAGTAACTAGCTCACGGAAGAAAATTAATATAGCCAAGATTAGAATGAACTCTCATGAACTCCATAGCGAAACATGGTGTTGGTCTATTCCTAAATATCCATGGGCGAAAAGGGTTTGCCATTTGTGTGAGTGTATGAGCGTTGAGGATGAAAATCACTTTCTCTTAGAGTGCCTTGCTTACACCCACATTAGATCCGAGTTTCATAATATTTGCTACAATACAAACCTTTTGTAATGCACCTAAAATTAATAACTTATTA
>LPNX010227084.1:252048-276776 GCA_001517045.1 Pseudotsuga menziesii | reverse complement strand
GAGGGGACATCCCTCCCCCAGGCGCAGCCATGGCGGCCGCTGTGGAGCTCGCGGAGGAAGACCTAGCGCAGCAGCGATCTCCTCGAACCTTCGACGCAGCGATCTCCTCGAGCTCGCCTTCCAAAAACTACATAATCTACAATAATAGGATTATTGAGTCACAAGCTTTGTGATGGATTTTATGTCGTATATCAACTTATTATTAATTTATGTTGGAATAATTTATTTATTATTTTAATATTTTTGACCTAAAGTAAAAAATAAAACATTTGTAATGAATTATTCTTTATTAATAAAAGATATTGAAGGGGACATAAATGGAATAGTTGTTGAAGAGTGTTTGCTAACCCACAAGACTAAAAGACAAGTGGCTGAAGCTACTAAGTGAGAACTCAAGGTGCAGGAGACATCATCGCCAAAAATTAGGTCACAACTCCTAGTTTAGTGCTAAAGAGCAGGAAGCTCATAAATGACCAAGTCCTAGGAAAAATACTATATAACAGTATGTCCATTAGTAAGCAGGAGGATAGCATTGGACGTGGATTAAAGCTGATAATGCAAGAGATGACACATTAAGTGGATTTTTCTCTTGTGGTTCAACGAATAGGCTCGGGGGTTCTGGAGCAAGTAACTTGGCTTCTATGGGAGTTGGTTGGGAGGAACGACTATTCCATTTCTGTTTTCTCAGCAGTGCTGCCAAGTTCTTCCTATTTGTTTTTATTTACAATAGGTCGTTTTATTTTATACCTCGATGTGCTAATATATTCATTAAGTAGAAATGTTTACTTAAGATTATTGCATAGTTATCTAACTTGTATCGATTTGATTTTGTACAAATCCTAAATCTGTTTATGTTTTGGTTATATCTATTTAAATGATAACTGGAATCTAGGAAAGTTTCTTATATTGGGAATCCATACCCGATCTAGGGATTCTCAAAGATTTATATGCTGGAGAATCAAATTCTTTACTTAAATATGTAAATATTGTCAAATTATATATATTATTTTCCTATGTTGTAGATCTAGTTTAATTTTAATTACATTAGTGGAGTTAACATATTTAAATTCTAAATTACAGTAGTAATAGTTCAATGTTTAAATATTAAATGAGTTACAAACAGAACGAAGTCAAGGAAAGCTAAGTAAATAAATCAAGATTAAATGATTATGAATTAGCAGTTAGATATACAAACTCTACGATTTGCAATCTAGTTAATTACTAATCCTAGAATCACATTCATCGATAGTCGTAGAGTTATATGTATATACAGTATCGATCTTATACAAACAATCACCTACAAGATAATTATAACTAACATATAAATTATCTAACCAAATTCCTTACAGATCTCATGATAAGAGTCATAACCAGATTCAAGGAAATCGTATAAATCTACAAAGTAAACAAATCACAGATGCAAGTGTTTCAATTCCAAAGATCGATAATAATCCCATCTACGATGGTTGTCGAGTATTAAGAATACAGTAAGCAAATCTTAATTCAATCCAAACCAAATCATAGTCATACATACTAACTGTTAAACTACGATTTCCACATTTAAACTACTCCATGGAAGTCACTGAGGTTCAATGAGTTGCACAAACAATAATAAGGTATTTAACTATGACCGTAAGCCCATTTTTATGGCTTCCATTGCTATATAAAAGATTAACACAAGTTATGCATATAGTAGCTAACCGATGTTGTATAAACGAAATAAAACCCTCATACGGGTTAGTATTAACATTATTATTACTATCTCTACATACTCACGTTATAAACATAACTGAGATTTTATTCATAGAACGATATTATCAAAACATGTGCATTGTCATAAGACCATCTAAGGATGGCATCATGTAAATAAAGATTAACCACTGAGTATTTTCGCAACAGAGACTCTAAGGGTTGTTTTCAATTATTTATATAGTAAACACATTGTACACATACATGGTGTGGTTGTAAGTCCATCCATGATGGATTCCACCTTGGTTGATAAACCATGAATAAAATTCAATAACAGAGCTAGCAATGTGGAGGTAAGACCATTCGCGATGGCACCCACAATATCACAGTGACCACTAAAGAATTAAACCTAATGCATTTAAACCCTATTCGAAATAGAGAGGCTGTAAAAGCCCTTTGTAAAACCAAGTATAAACCCCATTGGGTGTTGAGCCAAACACACAACACTTATCTTGTGCAGAGCTGGAACTTTCCTCTCCTTTTGTCTCCATAAGCTCAGGCTTAGTACCTGTAGCAAACCATACGATATGTGAGCAACGATGCTTATATTGTTTTAATCCAATAGTATGAAAAGAAAATAGAGATAGGGTTTTTGTTCATACCTGAGGTGTTATAAGACATAGGCCTGGGAGGAGGTGACCCTATCGCTTTCCTCGCCAGCACCCCCAACTTGCAAAAAAAGGCGTTAGGGAAGTTAAAATATTTTATTAAACCATGTAGAAAAAGTTGGAAATACAGTAAGACCCCTATCTTTGAATAAATTTATTCTTGGATGGGCACTTTGAAACATTTCTAGCGCACCTTGCTTACTTTCCTTACTTAAGTACAACCATACTACCAACTTTGAACTACCTACCTCACTTACCCAACCAACTTAAGTCAACAAAGCCTCAAACACGATGTAAGAGTTAGACTAGGATGAAAATAGTCTTGAGGTGAAGGGGTGTGATTCAAACTCAACAAGGATTATGGGTGTGGAGTATATTTGCTTGCATTTGCTGAAGTGTTGGTGGAAAAGGGGTTTCACCCTCTAAACCATGGCCTAGTATAAAAATCCAACAAACAAGGCCCCTTTACCTATGAACTGTAAATAATTGTTGGTTAGGAGTGCTTAATGGAGCTATTTGTATTGTAGACAACTTCGAAACTCCTATTGTAAACTATTTTATTTCGGAGCTATTTGTCTGTGGATTGTCCCGTAGAGCACTATAGTGGATTGCTACAGCACTATCTCGGGGCCCTTCAATTTAAACGTATTAACCTTACCTGATGCGAGTTGCAGAGAGGCCAGGGGTCAGATCCTCCGAGAAGACCCTTATCCCTCCTCTACCTGCACAAACCAACAATGAATATTGAGTTATAGATGATCCATAAAAGGAAATAAACTTCAATTAAAAATTTGCATCATTAAAAACCCAAATTTACCTGGTAAAGGAAACGACGAAACATAGTTGTTAGTTGGAAAAATAAAACGAGTTGCAGACGACCATGGATGCCATGAGAAATCACCAGAACACCTCAACAAGAAAACCAAGTACACCAACATCAATCACTAGCAGTGGTTACACAAGAAAACCCAATATTTTCTCCATTAACAGAGCAGAGCTCAGCTCTCTCCCTCTTACAGACCAAAAAAACAATAATGCAGGGTTCGGACAATGAATGCCACATTAAAATCACACCAAAACCCTAGCTGCAGAGCCTTACAAATGGACAACTAGGATGTAATCATGAGGCCAACGTAGAGGCCTGGCTGCATTGTCAACTCACAGCCAGGATACGCTTTTAAGGCGAGTCAACTGAAAGTACAACAGTTTTAAACCTTGGCTAGAACAATGATAACATTTCAAATCATTGTTGCAACCTTTTCAACTATGTCAAGAACCATCCGTTATAACATTCATACCATTGCATTATAAATCAATAAAGGGTTATATTTTATTAACATTGTACACTATGGTCAAGACCATATCCATTTACACTTTGAAAACCTTATACCTTCGTGCCTTAGGACTGAAGTCCTTTACATTTTATACCATGCACTTAGGCTATGGTAAGGCTTATGGCCTTTTTAAACCTTTAAATTAAAACTTATTACATTAAAGGGTAGGATCAATACTATGGTATAGTATCCCAACCCTTGGGGCTATTAAATCCCTATTAAACCTAATAAAACAAAAGTAATGAAACATCACCTTTGGGCGTAGCCGAACACAATGGATGGACCTTGCCATTACCATAGCTGGCGAAACCTGACATAGTAAGCGAAATGAGATCGATAACTTATAAACATCATTAACTTAACACATGAGTAAAACTGCTTGTTAAAGAATTTGCATGATTACATGTTTTTTTTGGCGAATTTTTGAGGTGTGTGACACCTTTATAACCTCCTAACTTGCCAAAACTATAGTGAGCTTGGAAATCTTCTTGGTAAGATTTTTGAGCGCAAGAACGAGATTTTAAAGTAAACCCAGTATTATCCTTCTTAAGGTCTAATAGACCAAAGTTGGTCTCAGTGGACATTAATCATCATCATCATCAATATTGATAAATATACAAAAGAAATTTATATAATGTGTTATTGTTAAGATATAAAATAAATTAGAAAATAAATAGATATAACTTTTTTAAATATGACTTTTCGGATCTAGGTATGAGAGGGCATTGAAGCCACTAGTCCCCGTTGTCTTACGGTTCGGATGACTAGCAAACTAGATGATACATATGGAATGGTGACCAATCAACACTCGAGTTGAGTAGCATGTGGGGAAAGGTGACAATTGTTCAATGGAAATGAGAAGAAATGAAGCAAGATAAGGTGAATGAATGTTGGGAGTGGTTCGATTCATTGCAAGTGATCAAGGTGTAGCAAGGGGATGGGATAAAGTAGATAAGAGGATGATTTATGGTATATTCCCTTTCCCTCGATGCCATTTTGCTTTCCCTATATTTCTGGAAACATTTTAGGGATAATTCTTCTGTTCAGGCATACGATATGGATATTCTCAATTGTCTTCATGGACTATTAACATGTAGGAGTGGGAATCTTTCTTTCCTTAACAACCATGATGAATGGAGCAGTAAAGGGAAGGGAGGCACTGTTGATTTTCTGCTCATCTCCATGCTCAAAACGGCACACATGAGGAGAGGTGGACTAGCTAGTGGCTTCTCCCACATGCCAAGGATTCAAAGTGAAGGCTCCTCCGTGAAGGAATGTTGCCACTAGATCATCTAAACAAAAGCTAGGAAGACCAATATTGCAAAAGGAAAGGAATGGATTAAACATGAGCAAGAGGTCATGAGGATAAATGAGGTTCAGGAGGACATGGAATATTGGGTGCAAGATGCAGCCTTTACTAGGTTGCAAGAGACTAAATATGCTAAGTGAGGAACAAAAATTGACTCCATTGCACTTGGATTAAAACTAAGAGCAAATTTGTGAGTTGAATAAAAATATTTGTCTGGTAGACAAAGCAATGAACGGATTGGGAGCCATGATCAACTTATTTGTGAAAACCATCAACGACATGGTTTTTAAGGTCAAAGGATCAACATAACAACCCAACCAACCTCCTCCACCAAGTGAGGTGCCTATAGTGTCTATTCCTAGTGAATATTAGACCCTTTCATTTTTTGTTTAGTTTTCTTATGTTTAGTTACAACTCTATTAGTGTAGTTAGCCTTTTTGCTTGCCATAAAGGCTTTCATGATGTCAATTTGGCTAGCTTTTTTTCCCGCCATAAACACTTTTATAATGACACTAGGATAATAAATCATGGTTTGAGTTGGTTTTATAAATATTATTTTTGGGCCTTTGAACTTCTCAGTTATATTTAATGGTTGGTATGGTTTCTCCAGTGATAGACCAACCACAAGAAAAAGCATCAAATTTGAAAAAAAAAAATATATCAAAATGTAACTTTATCTTATTTCAAAAAATAATCTTAATAAAAAACAAAATTATTCACTTTTATAATAATAATAAAAAATCACTTCATCAACTTTTTAATTCCCTCCCTTGTAATAATCACATATACATATTCCATCATATATAATATTTACCATATATTGTTGAAACAATATTGGAACAAAGTTTACATTCCAATTAAAGTAAACGACAAGAGATACACTTTTATAACAATATGTATTCAAAGATGAGCAAAAAGTCCTTTTTGAAATGAACAAAGAAAAGGTATTTATTAAAGTAATACCAAATGGAAAACATTTATTAAAGGTATTTATTCTTCCTAATCTAAAACTGCATAAATATCAATTTTATAATGTGGATAATAGAATAGGAAAGGTAAATCTTTATCCCAGGCATGTGCAACTATGACATATAAGTGGGCATAATGATGAGAATGTGTTGATGAAAGTGAAAACCTCCAGTTTTTTCATCATTGGTCAGTTTTAAGTTCAACACGCACTTTACAATCATCCATTAAGAATTAAGCCACTCATGTTGTCTTTGCTATGGGCAACAGGGTCTATAAAATCATATGGAGTATTGTACTCAGCTTCTAATACTTTTATTTATTTATTAATATTTCATATTTTAAGTTATAATTTTAACTACAAGTTGATGGTTGTGAAGAAAGGTTGATATTGTTTATTCAGATGTAGGCGATATGTATATAATTGAGTTGTTAGCTTATTACCATCTCTAATAATAAATATATAATAAATATATACAGTAATTATGTTTCCCAACTTTAATCCCAACTTTAAATATATAAAGTTGAAAAATAAATCATTTCATTATTATGTTTATATCATTGTATATAATCTTATAACTAATGAAAGACATACATCAGGCTTGACCTTTACAAAAATTCAATATATATGGATTTAATATGCACCAACAACTATTTTACAATGAGGATTTAATATGCACACAATGTTTCACATCTTTGTTTCAATCCATGTTAATGTTTCACATGTTTGTTTCAATCCATGCTTTAAAATTAGGCATTTTTTATTCACGGATTTCCTTATATATTTTGTGTGATGTTAGAGAATGCATTTGTTGTATTTCTATGTATTTAGAGGAAAAGAGTAGATAGATAGTATCAATCCCCTATATAATCACATGAACCTAACTTGATTCCGGTTGCCCATAATAACTTACTTTATAATTGCATAGTGGGTGAGATGGCGGAAAAGCCAGCTTAGACAAGGTGTATGGTAGCGCTGCAACTGTTTGACCCCAACCGGGGAAAAGGGCAGGTTGCTTGAATTTTAACATATTTACAAAAACATAAGAACATATTAAATATATAAAGAATAATAAGATTTAAGTGGTAAAATCTTTAAGTAAAAACATTTATAGTTGTATAGAAAGATTTAATTATGCTTTCATATTGAAATCAGAATAACTTACAATGAGAACCCATGTCCAATTTATAGATCTATCCAAGTAATTGTTTCACACGTTTGTTTCAATACATGCTTTAAAATTAGGCATTTTTTTTGTTCATGGATTTCCTTATATATTTTGTGTGATGTTAGCGGATGCTTTTGTTGTATTTCTATGTATTTAGAGGTTGTTTGAATTTTAACATATTCACAAAAAGATAACGACATACTAAATATATAAAGGGCAATAAGATTTAACTGGTAAAATATTTAAGGGAAAACATTTATAGTTTTATAGAAAGATTTAATTATGCTTTCATATCAATCAACATGACTTACAATGAGAACCCATGTCCAATTTATAGATCTTTCAACTCAATGCTAACTGCTTACTTAATGTAGTTTACAAAGCTACTTTTCAACTAGTTAATTCTAAAATAGTTGGATGCTCTAGATTAAGCATACTTGCAAATTGGGAACCATCAATCAACATAATTATAGTGAGGACCCAAGTCCAATTTATAGATCTTCCAACTCAATGCTAACTACTCACTTAATGAGGTTCATGAAGCCACTTCTCAACTAGATAATCTTAAAATTGTTGGATGCTCTAGGTTTAGCTTATTCCAAATTGAGAACCGTCAATGCATGATAAGGTTAATATAGGTTAGCTAAAGTGAATTAACCTTACCATGAGGATTCTGGTGCTTAATTTGATGATTAAATATTTTTTTATGCTTACAACGACTATTTTTTATATTTACAAAGCTAATTTACTATGCATAATTTGTATTATTTGTGCACAAATAATTATGCACATGCACCCCCTCATAAGATTGATTTGGAGTCTAGAGGACGGAAACAGGGTTGGATGTTATCCCTAGTTTGGTAAGAATATTTGTACCCTAGTCTTCTAAATGATAAAATCATAATTCAAGAACCTAATCATGAATGAGTTACCATATTTAGTGCAGATAGACCTCAATGTATTTGTTTCTCCAATGCTCGACTTCATTATGAAAAATGTGAATAGTAACCTAATTGCCATACCGAAGATTAGTATATGGATCCATGGGAGAAACAAAATTATGTAAGAGAACATCAGATCCAAAAGGCCTCCTTGTTGGCATTAACAACTCCCATGTACTTAGACTCTTTACAAGAAAGGGAAATAGCATGCTGCTTCTTGTTGGACCAAGTAATTGGAATTGAAACAAGGTGGAAAGTATATGCATGTATATGTCTAGTCAACATGGTCCCCTTCCCTATATGAGAATGCGAATCCCACTCATGAAGAAGAGCCCTCTATAGTATACTTGATGCCAAACTAATAAACGAATAAGTGCCTTGAATGTTTTGAAGGATTCACTTTGTTGCTTTCCAATGGCTCATGTGGATCATGTATGAAAGACTAATATTGGGCATGCGTTATATTCTTTGCATTTGAGTTGTGTTTCCTTACAATCCATGGAAATATGTAATTAATTGCAACTAAGGGATTGGGGTATGAATACAATCTAGTCTAACAGATTAGGCTTTGGATGTTGCGAAATACCTAAATGTTGTATTGTGAATTATTAAGAAACATAATAAGAAAGATAGAGGGGTTTCTCTAAGTTTTGTTTGTTTTTCCCATTAATGGTTTCTAGGGTAAATCTATGTATTGTGTGTGTGCCATTGTTTAATCTGTGTTTTGCTTAAGAATTTGTATGCATTGTTTCTCTTTACAGGTTTAAAACTTACATATGGTATCAAATCTCAATTATTGGCTTTGGCAGGGTGCCTTTGTTGTTAAGGGTTCAACTCATTTGCTAGAGCAAGTTGATCTTGAGTCTGTGATAAATGTAGGTCCAATGGGAGATTTACAGTGATGATTTGTGTGTTGAAAGAGAATGGAAAGCAGTTCTAGAATTGATATTGAGAAATTTAATGGTCATAACTTTGAGCCATGGAATATCTTCTTGTAGATCGAGAATAATAGATTGTTATGGATTTAGGTACACAACCTACTGGATAGATGAAATAATATTGGGAGAAGTTGGAAATAAGGGCAAGGATTACAATTTGACTTTTTCCTATCATATTCATTGTTGTTGAATGTATTTGGGGAAGGCAATGCATTAGATATGTGGAATAAGCTAGGGAGTTTGTATCAATCAAAGTCCCTAGTAAACGAGTTGTTTTTTCAAAAGAAGTAGTTTCACCTTAGGATGGATGATAATGACTTAGTGACAAATCAACTAAATGTTTATAATAATTTGGTAAGACAACTTACCTATGTTATTAAGATCAAGTAAGAAGGTAAATGCATTTCATTGTTATGCTCTTTTCTAGATTCATGGCATAATTGATTGTAGCAATAGGTAGCTCTTGTTAAACCACTTTAAATATTAAGGAAATAATGTCATCATTGCTATCAGAGGGAATGAGGCAGGAAACCATGGATAGTCAAAACATGGATGCCTTGTTTGTGAGAGGTCATCCCCAAGATAGAAATAAAAATAAGGCTCTAGGGGGGAGATATAAATATAAGGGTAGATCTAAATCTATAGGAAAATCTTTGAGGAAATGAAGAAATGCAGTTAAGTTGTGAATGATAAGAAAGAGCATAGATCTAAAAATGATGATAAAGAAAATGGATATTATGATGTCAATTCTGCATAGGAAAATAAATACTTAGAAGAAGGAGGGGACATGTACCAGGCTTCTACAGGTACCCATAAAATCGTGATGTAGGGATGATTGACTCAAGTGCATAATTTCTTAGGACATGATTCAACAACCTGAGTCATAGGATGTGGAAGAATTAAATTGTTTCTCAAGGATGGAATGAATATAATTCTCCTTGGGATTTTGCACATTCCATAGTTGAATAAAAATTTGGTATTCATAAGAAAGATGGGTGAAGAAGGTGTTTAGACTATGTTTGCAAAAGAAACATGCAAAATGGTTCGAGAATCAATTCTCTTGATGAGGGGATTCTGAAAGGAAACTCTACACAAACTGTTAGGAAGCAAAATCACCAATGGGTGTAATAGTTATGTTGTTATTGAGGGTGAAGATAAAGAAGATGGAACCCCTACTATCATTGGAGGAAATACAATGCTATTTCATCAAATATTGGGACATGTTGGAGAGAAGGGACTTCGAGCATTACAAGGTAAAGGTATGGTTCAAGGTATGTCTGATTGCACACTAGATTTCATTTTTTATGAACATTTCATATATGGGAAATAGAATTAGAAACATGTTGGTGATCACTTCATTAATATAGTATTGTATGTTGATTGGAAAAAACATGAATGTCATAAAGGAGGTGAAATCATACCTATCGTCCAAATTTGACATGAAGGATCTTGGTGTTTCTAACTTCATACAAGGAATGAAGATTAAATGATATCGAAAGAAATAAACTATGGTTGGATCATGAAAAATATGTTGATACAAAATGAAATGTACCTTTTTAGGACTAGGGCACACTATGCACAATACACAAGGAAATCAATGACTAGTTTTAACCCAACATGTGACAACACTGACAAACTTTACCCAGACCACCTAAAGCTTCATACAAAGGTTAAATTGCATCTATAATACCATTAAAAATAGTATAAAAAAGATTTGACACCACTGCAATGTCCCAATCAGATCTTATTGGACATTAATTCACTTTACCAAAATAGTTAACAAAAGATGGAACTAAAAGGATCAAACTAGTCACTCAATAGGGGATCGAAGAGCAATTTCAAGAATTGTGAAGAGGGGGTGAGTTGTTCTAACTTAGTGATCATTTGCACAATGTACTGGGACCATTTATGTTTCTTACATTAGCGAGTTTGAATTCTTCTCCAAGGCTCCTAGGAACCCCAACATATGCAAACTAGATCTTTTGTTATGCACTTCCTAAAAACCAAGGGTGAGGGATTTCAACTTGTGACGGCTTGGAGAAATCCTATTTACCGTCATATACCAGTTTTTATTCAAATCTGCAGGTTTAAATAGGTTTATTCAAATTTGTATCTTTTTAAAAAGTAGTAGTGTCTATGTTTAGATTGTATAGGTTTAAGGGTGTGTCGTTGATCTGCTAGGGAGAAGTCAAAATAAAATGTTAGTGTTGATTTATGACATTGAAATGCAGGTTTGGTCTAGAGGACCCGATTTGCCTTTGTCAAGGAATGGTTCCATATGTGCTGCTGTGGAGTGTTAGTTTATTTACTCGATTAAGAAGGGTGTATTAACAATGTCACCCAAATTTAAGGGATACGAATTTATGGATAGAAGAATTCATGGATATAAACTATGGAAGTTTTGAAAGTTTACAATGTTTCTTGTATACAGTACACCTACACCAAGATTAAATCCCAAGTTTCATTTTGCACAATGCAACAATTACCTTTTGAAAGAGACTTATCAACCTATAAATGTAAGATGAGGCTTAGTAGTTGTTTTTTTAATTGTAAAGGAACATTTTCCTTATTTAAAGTAGATGTTCTTTAGAGATATGATGCTTTAGGTAGAAATATGTCATTCAATCACTTTGAAATGCTCGGCAGTAGAAATAAGGCACTAACAAAACAAAATATATGACAATATTATAGAAACAAAAGGGGTTTGTTGACTTTTAAAACTAGCACTTGCAAAGTATTTAGTTGTTTACCATCATTGAATATTTTGAAGGGTAAAACTAATACGTAAAAGAGTATTTGGTTGTCTACACACATTGAATATTTTGAATTTTGAATTTATAGATAATGATAATCTTTTAAATATTACGGTTAGAGGATATTCCTTCATTCTATTGTGGCATTATTTAGGGAATCTTAGTGAAAAGAATTGAAATTACAGGTTTTTAGGATATGTTGAATCTTATCATTAGATGATGTTTCTTCATTTTATTGTGGGATCATTCAATTTTTATGGAAATGGTAGTCACAAGAATTGAAATTACAAGCTTTTAGGAATATGTTCATTAATATTGAAATTACAGGCTTTTATGAATATGGACACTGATATTGAAATTACAAGCTTTAATGAATGTGTTGAGTAATGGGAAGAATATTTGAAAAAGAGTTCAATAATGAATATATGTTTAGTGATAGGAAAAGATAAAAATTTAGTTCAACAATCTCAAATATGAAAAGAGTTTTCTTAAGAAAAATAGTTAAAATAATATTTGCAAATTTTAATTAAAAGAGCGTTCCTCTCAAAACTTCTAAGAGTAAAATTTTTAGAGTAAAACAAAAATATGTCTAAAAAGTTTAATGAAAATTCATATTGTTTGTTTCTCCATCATGGAAAAATTTAAGTACTTTTTTTTTCAAGAAAAAACCATTTATTAATGAAAATCTATATTGTATACATTTTCATAAGAAGTTTACATATATTTTTCTTTATAATTTGATTTATGTTTAAAATATAAACTAGAAGCTAAACAATCAACTAATATTGTTCATCCAAAACTCCCCAACAACTTCAAGACCATGATGAGTCCCATCCAATTGAGTTATTTATAAGTTTTCCAAGGGCTAACATGGCATCCCAATGCAAGTTTTAAATTGTATTTCATACACAACATTATTTGGATATTATATCTTCCTATACATTTAGTTCTTTATGCACATCAACTAATATTGTTCATCCAAAACTCCCCAACAACTTCAAGACCATGATGAGTCCCATCCAATTGAGTTATTTATTATTTTTCCAAGGGATAACATGGCATGCCATTGCCATTTTAAATTGTATTTCATACACAACATTATTTGAATAATATATCTTCCTCTACATTTAGTTATTTATGCACATCAAAGAAAGGACAAACTAAAAAATCATGATTGATCTGTAACTGCTACCGTGAATATTAACTAAAACAATCCGCCACAAAAAATCCCACAACTTTAATGAAGTTTCCATCAACCTTGTGACTTATATGTATGCTACAGGATCTTTTATTTCCCATGCTCTACTCAATATCATCCACAAAAAGTAGATGAAGGATAGATATAAATCTTGCCACATGTACTCTTTTTTTACTCTAGTTTCTTTTAAATGGTTGATTTTCTAATAAATAAAAGGTGGAAAATAAGGGAGGTCAATAGGCATCCTTCTCTTAATAATGTTTTCTCCAATTTACAATATCAAAATAGTAACCAATGGGAGTTAGCATAATATTGAGGAATAACCAAATTATTTCATAATGTTCAAGTGTAATTTGGAAAAAAAAGGATTAAATTATGACTATGATAGTATGTAATGCGTCATGAGTAACTCTAGGAGAATATATAGGAGAATCATGAATTTACCAACCATCTAGGAAGACAAACTACTCCCCTTATATGGTAATTAAGAGAAAATGAATGATTTTGAATACTATGAGTTTTGTTATGATCTCTTAATTTTTTTGCATAAGAATATGGGCTTGAAATTCTAAAAGGATGAGGGGATGCCCTCCAAATAAACATATAGTAACTGAAATGTTTGTTTGCCACAGTGAATTACTACTCAAATTTTATACTTCTCCTACATTCTTCATCCAAAAATCCAATTTATCCCATTCTTTTGTTATTGTATCAATTTTAAATTGAATGTTAGTCTCTCTTTGGGAATAAGAAATTTAGGTGGAGTAGACTTTGGTGTGATCTGAAATTCATGGGGTCTATTATGAGGTCTTGTTCATGAGAAAATATGCTCACCCATTGTATTCTTTTCTGCTGATTGTGAACTACCACTATATCCTATTGTCCCTTTGCTTCCCATTTGAATGGCCATCAAATCAAATCCTTTTGCTATCTATTGGGTCATGTCTACCATATTTTGGGTCATTTCCTTGGATATTTATTCAAATAGGGGTTTTATAAGTTTTACATACTCTATTTTATCCTTAGTGTAGTCTTCTCCCTCGTGAGCCATAGCTTTAGTCAAAGGCACATTTTTTTCTTCTAGTTCTTCTTCTACAAGTCGAGCACCTTCCAATTCAGATTCTAAGGGTGGTGGTTTATTTCTTTGAATCCTTGTAACAAAATCAGGTTCCAATACCATGCTATGATACCACTTGTAATTTCCATTTTTAAAATTTTTACCAAAATGCCCAATTTTCCAATTTTTTTCACAATTTTGGCTCTTGACTAGTTTTAGTGTCTTGGTCTCCAAATCAGCCCAATTGCTCCCAAATATTTAGAGAAGGTGTATGAATGATATAATAAATTAATTATTATGTTCATGGATGTATTATTTCCCTCCAATCACTTCTACAAGTCTGTACTAAATTCTGAACAAGATAGATGATTTTATTGGCAATTTGGGCTCAAATCCCCCTGGGGTAAGTGGTAGAAATGGATTCCCAAATGTGCATAAAAACAATAGAATTATTAAATTGAATGATTGGATGTGTATAAAACATTATCAAATACTCATATGCATGACCAATATACCTCCCATGGATGTTATCACTTCTTTCAATCAGATATAAAAAACTAGTTTTGGACCCTTGGGGAAATGAGGTGTAGTTTGCTCCAATTGCTATGAAATTCGACCCAATGGCCAAAACTTATCAGTCACTGAACAAGAAACCAATAATTTACTTTAATTATAGTACATTCATTCATAAATCATCAATATTTTATACATCCATTCAAATCCACCAAGATTACAAGAGTTTACAACAAGGTAGTGGAGAAATGGCACTGTTTCTTCATTATTGAGCAGTAATACATGAGATTTATTGGAATTTAGACCTGATATATTTATGAAATTAAATAGCAGAGAATTTATATCATAATAAAAAACACTGGAGCAAGATAATCTCCCTCAAAGAGATGAACATCTCACCAAGTGCGCCTCACTCCATAGAGTTGAAATATGGTGAGAAAACTTGAGATGAAAGGAAGAACAAGCTGAAATTGATATGTCCACAAGTTTCTATAGCCTTCCCCTATAACTTATGACTCCATTGAATCTCCTTGAAATACCTGAGTGGCCTCTCCAAACACCAAATAGGAATGGAATCTTTCACCCTTGAAATTGGCTAAGGCATGAACTAATCATCCATTAGCTCTCTCTCTTCACAATAACAATTTTCACAAATGATCAAAAGGGCCTTCTCATGGATGATCCCTGAATTTTATAAAAATTATTGGTCTTTTAAGGTTCCCAATCCATCCATAAACCAAATCCAAGTCGAACTGGTGTGGATTCCCATGCCATGCCATGTGGCCTCTCTCTTCACCTTCTCGCTTCTCCCAAATTCGAGTAGGACCCTCTTGGCCTTCTCCAACTCCCATGAGCGCCCTATAAGATTCTCTATTCAGGCCTGACATGTCAGATATCTCAGATGTCATCCTTCATATTTGAATTGTATCATAATTGTCATAGAATCTCCATCATTGGTGTCATAGATGTCATAAATGTAAGGGGAATCTAGCCAAGTGTCCATGAAACTCCCATTTGGCTCTTCCTCTCTCCATGTAAGTTACAATTCATCCCAAATTCAACTGATAAAGTATATGGACAAGTATATTAACCTTATAGTCCATCCAAAAACATTAGGCTTCCCATAGATCTGAGTTTGTAAGAGGAGGATGCCATTTAACATAGGAATTCTAGCTTGAGTGGGCCCCATAGTCTCCATGTGTCTCCATTCTCCATAGCCATTTCATTTTTCAATTGCATTCATTTAATTAACTACATTAAATAAATATTTATTCCTTCTAATGTATAAAGACCATTTATTATCTCCCTTATTAACTTCCCAATGTTTCCACAACCTAGGGAACTAGTAGGATTGATGGAGTTTTCCTGCTATGCTATTATTTGAATGGGGAAATTACAGGTCCTAGGGATTCTATACCTATATATTTGATCACATTCTCATATCCTCACATAACTACTAAAGTTGGAGACATTCTGCATTCGCCTGGACACTTGCTCCTGACACTTGGGGATGATTTTATCTCACTTGGTTTGATGTTCAAGGTTGCAATATATCGGTTGGTTGGGTTTTTCTCACATGGTTCAAATTCTCAAGTACTTTTTCTCTCTTATAAGTTGATTTAGTTGCTCTACATGGGTCCAGTTTTCATCTTGTAGCTATCCATATTTCTGATTCAGTTGAGCACATTCTTCTTCTTCCAAAGAGGAATATTCCTCCAAACATATTCATTTAGTTTGGATTCAGAGGTTCACATGCACAGTCTCAGGATGTTTCTCCACAAAAGAACCAAGATACTGCATTTGTTGTTGCATAGTGTTGCAAATTGCAGAAAATTTTTTCACAAAGTTTTATTCATAAATTGTTTTCCCGATCCACTACTTATCTTGACGAGGGTTTTTTCCCATGAGGTTTTCCCCTATTTCCTCGGTTTATTAAGCATCATTTTTTATATTTTAGATTGTATATGGGTGACTTATGGCCTTGTTTCCAAGGCCCGCAGTTGTCCAAGTTAGGATTTAGGGGGGGTGTTAGGATTTATAATCCTCCCTTGACCAAACTGTCTATTAGATTATTTTAGCCTAACTTAGGAGTATTTTATTATTATTTGGGTCCACTTGACCTAATGGGGTCACATGTACTAGTTACTAGAGTGCGGGGAACATCGATAGATTCTAACAGCCTCTGATTGTACTTGCATGCATCAGTTTAGGCCCCTCCTAGGACAATCCCTACATTTTAAGAGCCATTAGGAGTCCTAGCACCAACCTCCTTCAGTTACTTGGAGTTGGAACTAGTTAAGCTTAGTTATTATTTGGTTACTTTCAGTAAGTTCACTTTCAGTTCAGTTAGCACCAGTTATGCATGGTTGCATGTGGATAAGGTGATTTTCTCACCTACCACTTTATTTAGATTGATTTAATTGATTGTGTGACTTAGTTAGACCCCTGGAGTTAACCACTTGGACTCCGATAGTGATTTAGACATATTTAGTTAGCCATAAAGCCAGATACAGTCACATCCAATTGGTAGATTCAAATTCATCCCCAATGATTTGAATCCTTTCCTATGTAACACTATTGTAACACCGGATTATGTAATGAAGACAATACTGTAATTGTCTGAGTAACACTATTGTAACATTGGATTATGTAATGAAGATAATACTATAATTATCTAATCAATACTTATATGTTTCATGTGAGATTTGATTTGTTCAGCTTATATAATTCATTCATATTCATTGCATCAATACTTTTGGACTCATTTCTTGATGATCTAAATGGCACAACATTTATAACATAAAGTTCAAAATAGAAACCCTCCATTACACTTTTCTTTATGATATCAATGGACACTACTAATGGATCATTGCATTATCTTAGTTGAGTTTCCACTCTCATCTCCTGGAATTTTGCATTATGTTTCCATGAGGTCTCTAGGAAATCAAAGCACCATATTGACCATTCTTAATCAAATTTATAGTTTATAATTTCACTTGATGACATGTGGGAATTGTATTCATTTTTTGGGTTCTTTGGTAGTTGAGTGCACCCACTCAACACATCAATTAACTCATCCAACATCTCAACGAAGGAAGAATTGTTGGTAAGGAGGATAGCTTTGTTTAAAGTGGTGAATCATGGCAACACATACTCCATTAACCTTGACTTCTCATAAAGTTAAAATTTGTATCCAACCATACACATGTTAAATAGTTTTATTCATAACGTGGGGATTCCAGCCATTCAAACATAGAAAATTCGTGTCTTTATGAACATAGGCTTCCAATCTATATTTCTCTACGGTTGTACATTCTTGCTCAACATTGTTGGACCTTATATTACAACTTTAGAAGTGTTGGGGTGGTAAATATAGTATAGTGCCAAAAGAAAATTCACTTAAGTCTTAGTGTGCAATTAACAAAGTTGTATAGAACCTTGAATGGAGAGATGAATTTTCTTAGAAGAGGAATAATTCAAGAACTATTGTGTATATTTATTTTGACATCTTTGATAAGTATTCCAAGGTTTATGATATCTTGGAAATAGTGTTGAGATTTAAAAAAGGTCATACACTCATTGGTTATTAGTTGGTTTAGGTCATAGTTACAAATTTTGAGTTCAAATTCTAATTCAATACGATACATAAATAGTTTCTTTGAATTCAAACTTCGTAAGATATAGAAACAGTTTTGGTTTGTAATTTACACTTAAAAAAAAATTGATAAAAAATTAGATAAGATTCTAGGCATTCTACAACCTAGGTAATTTGTGTGACAACATGCTACAACCCAGGTAATTTCTTACATCAAGTGTTGGATATCAATTATATCATTAAAAAATTAGGAGCGCATGCTATCTAGAAATAGATTTATACCATTTGATCAAGACCCTTATCAAGTAAATGTGTAGAGGAATGGTTGTTTAAGAGTGTTTTGTTAGCACATTCCAATATATAGAGAATAAATCTTGTATACATTATTAAGATAAGAGCACATATTTGGTATAATTGGCTTGATTTCTATTTCATTGTTAGCTAGTTCTTGTGTGTAGGTTGTTAGAGACTAGACCATACCTATACTTGAATCGCAATTACCAAGTTTGAGTTCAAAGTCAAATTTAAAATATGTGTTTAAAATTTGTAATACGGAAAACATTGGACAATATATCTAAAATTCAACATTCAACAGTGTACCAAAATGAAAACCTTTAATATTTTAATTGCTAAATTTTGTGAACAACAACAGAAGGTGTTAAGAACAAAGTTTTAAAGGAGGATTTGGTACACAATGACGATTAAATAGATGCACATTTTACCATTGTCCCTCTTTGCAAATATCTTCAAATTTCTATTTTCTTTTTCGATCAATTCCACTCTCTACAAATTTCCTATATCTTGTTCCATTCAAATAGGAAATGGAGAAGCTCTCACATGTCATTGAAAAATTATACTGTATAATTTTGAACCAAAATCGTTATGAAATATAGAACCACAAGAGTTATAAATTCTAATTTTAGATCTCAATTTGTATGTGTCTACTCGAAACAAAGCAAAAACACCAAATTTGAACCATTAATGAATTTGAACCATGAAGTGAAGAACATTAAAAATTATTTGAATTTGAACCAACAAAATTTTGAATTCATTTGACAGATTCTACTAAATTTGGTAACTATGATTAGAATTGCGATAAGAACAAAGGCCCTGTAGCCTTTCTGAATATTGATATGGGACCAAAATCTAATCAAGAATATGGGACTCCGGTTAACTAGGAATGGGTCCACTATCATGGAAGTTGGGGAAATCCATTGTAAAGTGGATTGGAGGTAAGTGGTGGCTAGCTCACTTGGACTGGATTGACTTGTTTAGTTTAAGGGAGATAATAGATCTATTATGGTGGTTTTTCCTAGTTTTGGGTTTTCCACATAAATATTGTGTGTCTATCTTAAATGTGTTATGTGGATTTGTGTTCTCTCATTATTAATTATATGTATGCTCGTTTTAATCCTAATAAGTGGTATCAGAGCAAGGTTTGGCATATATTTGTGCTCATTTTGTTGTATCTGGGTTTTTGAATTAATTGTGGGGTGCATGTTTGGTGGTACCCGACACCCTAGAATTATTTTTGGGTTCTTGGTTAGAATGTAATATTCTCAGGTGTTAGAAGCACAAGGTATCCCTCTTATGCATAAAGAATGGATGTTGCATCAAGTGTGGAATCAACCATTGCGTAGGTACGAGGGTGGCAG
Organism: Pseudotsuga menziesii; assembly: GCA_001517045.1. NCBI lineage: Eukaryota > Viridiplantae > Streptophyta > Pinopsida > Pinales > Pinaceae > Pseudotsuga > Pseudotsuga menziesii. The sequence continues at coordinate 256,991 of LPNX010227084.1, read as the reverse complement.
GTGTACTCATATCATAGCTTGAAGTGGATTGGAGAGGATGATTCTTTGATTGCAAAAGGAATGTAAGATGGTTTAATATTAGTTATGGGACCAAGATTTATGAACCATGTATGTGAAGAGAATTCCTAGAGAACTGGTGGTTACAACAGCTGAGGACCCACATAATCCAGTAGATGGATTCATTTTATATGAACGTCAATGACAAGGATGGATGCATGTAAAAAAGGAGCATGGTAGAAAATGAGCAAGAAAGAAAGCATGGAAAAGCGAGAGGGTGAAGCAACAGAGGGTGATGGTGTAATCACCATGAAGACAGGTGAACAAAATTAATGAACCAGTTTGCATGTAAATAGGAATATGGTTGTAAGACCCAGTAAGGTATGCAGACCCATGCATACCCATGGTAACTCACCTAAGTGATAGGGGGTGTATGTGATATCCTCAAGTCAATCTTAAAGGGGGAATTGTTAGGGTTAACCTTGAATCGGGAATGAGTCAAAGGTGTTTGAGGTCTAGCACATAGTTTTTGAGCACATGGATTTTTGTAGCCCATGGTATTTCCCATTTAAGCAGTACTTCACCATGGCAAACAAACTCAGAAAGGAGGACAATAAGTCTCTACACCCAAAAAAAGAATTGAGTTGTGCCATAGGTAAAGTGCCACTCCCTACTTTTGATTTTTCATCTCAAAGTTCTGCTAACACTTGGGTGCAAAAATTGGATGTGTATTTTCAGCTGAATCTAATGGTGGAAGATGATGCTTTAAAAATGGCTATTTTACACTTGGATGGAGATGCCAATGAATGGTGGTTCCATGGCCTGAAAACCTTGGGTCATGATCAGGTTAAAACATATGGTGAATTTGTTTACAGGGTATTAGAAAGGTTTGAGAAAAAAGATCCAAAATTATCTTTCAAAGAACTAGCACAATTGAAGCAGGTAGGGACTCCTATTGAGTATATGTTCAAATTCCAAAGATTATCAGTTAAGGTGGCTAATGTATCTATGGGAAGGTTAGTATTATTGTTCACTGAAGGTTTGGAAGAGCCCTTAAAAGGTTTGGTAAAATCCCACAAGCCTACTAAATTAAATGATGCAACGAGTTTGACTAGAGATCTTCAAAATGTGCTTCCTAGAACAAGATTTCCTCCCAAGCCTAACTTCAGATTTGAAATAAATCCTTGGAAAAAGGATGCACCTGATAAGAATATTTTGCAAAGAGATACATCTGAAAAGAATAAGAAAGAAAGAAAAAATGGGATGAACTTCGAAGGAAAAATTGTGCTTCAAAAGCTTCCAACCATGGACACTGGGGCATAAATGTGCTAAAGGAAAAGCTCAATACATAGAAGTATTTTCTGATAATGATGAGAATGAAGGGGGTATGGATGAAGAAGGGAACATTTCAGATCAAGAGGAGGCATATGAGACAACAGATGAAGAAGAAAAACAAGAAGAAAATCATCCTTCACCGGACAAAGCAAGAATGTCAGTACTTTTAGCAATGCCTCGCTATCACATTATTCGATGCAAGGGTGTGGTATTGGGACAAGAGCTTCAGTTTTGGTAGATGGAGGAGCTACACATAATTTCATTGATGTATATATGGTGGAGAAAATAAATATACCAAGTGAACCATTCTATGGATTCATACTTGTCATTCCAGGTCACAACACAATGCAATGCAACACATGGGTTCCAAAGCTGCAAGTCGCCATAGGTAACTATACTTTTGTTGATAGTTTTTATGTGGTTAATGTTTATGATACTAATGTATTATTGATTCAAAAAGCAAAAAGAAAGCTAAAAAGCCACCCAAGCAAAAGAGAGACAAGAAACAGTCTCCGGAGGATCAACAAGGTCCCAAGAAGAATAACCAGAAGAAGAAAAACAAAGGTGAAATGAACAAGTGTGCATACTGCAATAAGGGAAATCACACTTAAAGCTATTGTATGAAAAAGCAGATAGACATGCTGACCCAACTCCTGGAGAAGAATGGCATCTCCCTTCTAGAAAGCTCAAAGAAGAGAGAAGGAGGATCAAGTTCAGATGACAGAGAGAGAGTTCATGCTCTAGTTGCTGGCACATCAAGCTCACCCAGTTTTATCATTGATTCTGGAGCTTTAAGACACATGGTTTCGACTAAGGAGGCCTTCTCCTCACTGGACATGTCTAAAGGACCATCTATTGTACTGGGAGATGACTCTCTCACTGAAAGTAAAGGCAAAGGAAGGATAGATCTTGATCATGGTAAGTTCAGCAATGTGCTGTATGTGCTTGGTCTCGCCTCCAACCTCCTGTCAGTGTACCAGATGACCCACACTGGGTCTCCTAAGAAGTTCATATTCTCCCTCGATGAAGTTCAGATCACAGAGATCTCAAGTGGTAGAGTCATTGCAAAAGGAGTTGCAAATCATGCTCAAAAGGTATACATGTTCTCACACTTCCTACCTTACTCAAACCCCTCTGCTCTTCTCATTCATGCTAATGAAGCCAGCAAGCTTTGGCATGAAAGATTTGGCCACCTAAACTACAAATATCTATCAGATCTTAGTGAAAAAGAGATGGTCATAGGGTTGCCCAAGATAAAATTTTCCAAAGGAGTCTGCCAAGGTTGTATCCTAGGAAAACACCCAGAGCATAAGTTTGAGAGAGCTAGTCATGAGAGAACCTCTGCACCCCTCGAGCTGATCCACAGTGATGTTGCTGGCCCATTCCCTCATATGTCCATGAGTTAGGCCAAATATGCATTGAATTTTATTGATGACTTTTCCAGGTATTGCTGGGTTCACTTCCTGAAACACAAGTCTGAAGTTTTTGGCCTATTCAAAGTCTTTAAGGCTTTGGTTGAAAACCAGTCTAGAAGGAAACTCAAGGCCCTCAGATCTGACAATGGTGGTAAGTATGTCAAGTCTGATTTTATTAACTATTGTGCAGATGTAGGTATTTAGATGCAGCATTCTATCCCTTACACACCACAGCAAAATGGTGTTGCTGAGAGGAAGAACACATCACTGAAGGAGATGGCAACATGCATGATGGAGGCCAAAAATTTTCCACCAAAGTACTGGGCCGAAGCTATCAACTGTGCAGCCTATATTAAAAATAGGGTGCCTCACAAACAGCTTGATGGCATGACTCCCTTCGAAGCATGGAGTGGGCACAAGCCAGATGTGACCCATTTCAGGATTTTTGGCTCAAAGGCTTGGGCTAGAATTACAACAGAGAAGAGGAAGGCTTTGCAGCCCCAAAGCCAAGAGTGTATTTTTGTTGGATACTCTAAAGATTCAAAAGGGTACAAGTTGATAAATTTGAGCACAAATAAAGCCTTCATCGAAAGGTGTGTTCAGTTTGAAGAAGAACCCCTTGCAACAGTGGAAGTTGGTGAAGCCTCTTCACCACCTGAACCTCAAGAAGTAAGTAAAGAGTTTGTTGAACATGCTGATTCTGATTTTTATGATGGAGATGAGTTTATTGCAGACCCTAACAGCCCCACAAGGCCAAAATGGGCAGCCAAGACACTACATGCAGCAGGTAAGCTAACTGGGGATCCCAATGACCCAAGAAGGACTAGATCTCAGTTTGAGAATGGTCTGTGCATGAAGGATCCTATGTTTGCTGAAAAATGATATTTGATGGTGGATTCTGATCCTAAAACATATGAAGAAGCAGCAGGAGATCCAAGATGGAAAACAGCCATGAAGGAGGAGTTCAACTCACTCCAAAAGAGCAACACATGGGAGCTAGTGGATCTTCCTCCAGGGAGAAAACTAGTATAGTGTAAGTGGGTCTATAAGACCAAATTTTCTACTGATGGTTCACCACTGAAGTACAAGGCCAGATTGGTAGCCAAGGGCTACTCATAGGTTCATGGCATAGATTACAATGAGACCTTTTCCCCAGTGGCAAAAATGGATTCCATCATGCTAGCTCTAGCCATTGCAGCCTCAAGGCAATGGGAGGTACATCACATGGATTTAAAATGTGCCTTCCTGAATGGAGATATCACTGAGGAGATATATATGTAACATCCTCAAGGTTTTTCTACTAACCCTTCTCTTGTGTGCAGGTTGAGAAATTCATTGTATGGGCTAAAGCAAGCCCCCAGGGCTTGGTATGCCAAGATCGATAGCTTCTTGCTATCACTGAATTTTTTTCGGTGCAAATCAGATCCAAATGTCTATTTGAAGTTATTTAATGATCATTTTGTTATATGTTGATGACCTCCTCATTACAGGAAGCTCACAGGCTGAGATTGCTTCCTTAAAAGGAGCTATGAACCAAGCCTTCTCCATGACAGATTTGGGGCTCTTAAGTCAATTTTTGGGGCTTGAGATCTCTCAAAACAAAGCTGGAATCAAGGTGCATCAGTACAAATATGCCTTGGAATTTCTGAACAAATTCAAAATGAAGGATTGTAAAGCAAGCAAAACTCCTTTCCTTTCAGGAGTGAAGCTGGAAGAAGCTGATTCTTCACCGATGGTAAACAATACACTGTATAGGCAATTGATTGGCTGTTTATTGTATCTGACACATACTAGACCTGATCTTTGTTATGTAGTAAGTGTGTCTTCTAGATTCATGGATCATCCTCAATAGATCCATTGGAAAGCAGCCAAAAGGATCCTTAACTTTGTTCAGGGAACAAGGACACATGGGATCTTCTATAAAGCAAAATCTGATCTTGAATTGATTGGATTTACTGACAGTGATTGGGCAGGTGATAGCACAGACAGAAAGTCCACATCAGGATATGTGTTCATGCTTGCAGAAGGGCCAATCAGCTGGTCAAGCAAGAAACAGAGTGCCATTGCACTCTCATCTACAGAAGCAGAGTACAGAGGAGTTGTTAATGCAGCAAATCAATGTTTATGGTTGCAGGGTTTACTTGGAGAGTGTGGCTTCGAACCAGAGTACTAAACTACCATCTACTGTGATAACCA
>LPNX010227084.1:227300-251805 GCA_001517045.1 Pseudotsuga menziesii | reverse complement strand
ATTTTCTGATATATTACTCATAAGTCAGGCTTAAGGGGGGGTGTTAGAATAATCAACCCATAGTTTACCCACTTAGACATTAATTCCATTATTTTTGTCTGATTTGCCTAGTTCATGTGTCCCACCTTGTTCAAGTTGCTATTTGCCTATCCATAGAGGTCAAACTTGCCCTATTTGACTCATGTAGTGCATGGGAGAGATAAAGGAATCAATTTTGCTTTATTCCTGGCCTCCTAGGCGCCCTTCTGTTTTTTCTGCTTTATTGCCTACTTTTTCAGTGTTTTAAGGCAAAAGGAAAAGCTAGACTAGGTGAGGTTGACTTGTTTTTTGTCCTACACATCCTCCTCTCTTTTCTCCATGCAAAAGCATGTATGATTTTCCATTCCACCACTCTTTAGCTTTCCTATTCCTTTTTTCCAATTCGTGAGCTCCATGACAGATTTGGGATCAACTTTTTACACCTATGGGCGATTTGCTTATTTTTGGTAAGCCTGCTTTATGCTAGATTTGGATGCCTCCTCATGCATTCTATTTCTTGATGTATTCTATTTATTCTGCAACCTATGTTATTACAGGGTTGGCTATTGTACACTCAGTTAATAAAATTTAGTGTTACAGCTCCATATTCAGTCTCTTTTGTGAGTGATTTTGCATGATCAATTGATAATTGTTGTGAGTAAAATTAATCTATTGCTGGCCTTAATTTCCACAATAGGGATGTATCCTTTCAGAGAATTATATGGTTATGATGCACTTACATTTTATGATATGATATTTGGTGATAGTAGAGCTCCAAAAGCTAAATATTGGGTGGAAGAAAGACAAGAAAGTTTAAAGCTTTTAAAAGACAATTGCAGGTTTCCCAAAATCAACAAAAACAATATGCAGATAAACATAGAGAGGAAAGGACCTTTTAGGTTGATGATTTAGTGTATTTGAGGTTGTAGACATACAAACAAGTATCTCTCAAAAGGAATGGAGCAGAAAATCTAAAGCCAAGATACTATGGGCCCTACAAGGTAATCTGGAAGATTGGAGAAGTAGCACATGAGTTGGAACTTTCGGAAGGGAGTACAATTCATAATTTATTTCATGTTTCTTGTCTCAAGAAATCTATTGTTCAGAAAATTGTCATTTCGGATACACTCCCTCATTTGGATGATGAAGGACAACTCACACTTATTCCAGAAAAGGTTTTGAAGACAAGGGAGAGAAGATTGAGGAGCAGAACAATCAAAGAATACTTGGTGCAATGGAAGGATATACCAAGTGAAGATGCCACATGGGAAGAGGAGAATATTTTGCAGCATCCAAATCTGAAATTTCTTGAGGACAAGCAATATTGGGTGGGGAGGATTGTAATGTCCCCATTCAAATAATTGCATAGCAGGAAAATTCCATCAATCCTACTAGTTCCCTAGGTTGGGTGGAAACATTGGGAAGTTAATAAGGGAGGTAATAAATGGTGTTTATACATTAGAAGGAATAAATATTTATTTAATGGATTTAATTAAATGAATGCAAGTGAAAAATTAAATGGCTATGAAGAATGGAGACACATGGAGACTATGGGGTCCACTCAAGCTAGAATTCCTATGTTAAATGACATCCTCCTCTTGAAATATTAAATCTATGGGAAGCCTAATGTGTTTGGATGGAATACAAGGTTAATATACTTGTCCATATAATTCATAGGCTGAATTTGGGATGAATTGTAACTTACATGGGGAGAGGAAGAGCCAAATGGGAGTTTCATGGACACTTGGCTAGATTTCCCTTACATTTATGACATCTACAACACTAATAAAGGAGATTCTATGATAGTTATGATACAAGTCATATTTGAAGGCTGAAATCTGACATATCTTACATGTTAGGCCTAAATAGAGTATCTTAGAGTGCACTCATGGGAGTTGAAGAAGGCTAAGAGGCTCCTACTCGAATTTGGGAGAAGAGGGAAGGTGAAGAGAGAGGCCACACCAATTCGACTTGGCTTTGGTTTATGGATGGATTTGGAACCTTAGAAGACCAATAATGTTTATAAAATGCAGGAATCAACCATGAGAAGGCCTGTTATATTTGGTTTTACCACACATGGTTGATCACACTTTTATGGCCTTCCCTGTCCCTTTGCAGACTCTTTGGACCCCATGGACCATTATTGTACCTTTGATGTTTCTAAGATCATCCCTAAAAACACCTATTATTTGATGTAAGCGGCTTTTAATCCCTTTCTCGCATATATATATGTGGATATTACCATTAAACCCGTATACATTGGGATGTGTGCATAAGTCCAAATATTTTTGGAGTTTTCCTTGATGTGGATTCAAGTCACTTGTCTCTTGGCCTTCCATATGCCTCGAGATCACTCGGATTTGACCTTCCATTACCCCATTGAAGCACTATATAAGGAACCCCTTGTATACATTGAAAGAGAGGAATTGAAGAGAAAGAAAACTATAGTCTATTGTTGCCATAGCTTGCTTGTACTTGAGTCTGCATCCCTTTGTCCCTTAGAGCACTTAGTGTTTTTCCCAAGCTTGCCTTTGCTTGTGAGATTGCTATCGAGAGATGAAGGATTGAGGTGGTGGAGGCCTAGGTGGAGGACTCGGTTTCTCCGGTTCGCAGACGTACCAACAGAGGTTGTCACTTATGTAATCACTGATTTTATTAATAGAAATACCTTTTCCTGTCCAATGATGTGAATTTAAATGAATATTGAATCCATGGATGCGTTTAATTGCTTATGCATTATTGATTATATATGCTAGAGTAGGCCTAACACTATATTCTATAGCATGCTTGCCTTGTTTATTGTTGTTGAGAGTAAATTGCTAAAGCAAGTGGGATTGGAAAAAGCTCAACGGGGATCTACTTCAACTGTCCGGAATAAGGTATGATTCGAGATCCTTTAGTGTTATATGTTTTATTTCTCTTGCATATTGGGAAGGGATTGATTTCTGTGGTTTCTCTGTCTATTGTGGTACACCCCAAGCCATAGGAAGTTTTCTCTGTAACAGAATTGGCGACTCTGCTGGGGAGGTTCCTAGTTGTTTTTCTTTGGGGGTTTTTCAGCATTAATGTGCTTGAATTGCTCTGATTTATCTATTTCTGTGTCAGGTCTGGGGGCATGAATGCTCAGTAGTGTCCTGTAGGAGTAAATTTTGTCTCAGCTTATCTGTTTACCTTATTTTTCTATCTTTTTCTTCCTGTACGTAGGTTTTGCTTTCACAGTCACGTATACATGCAGGTTTTCTTGGAATAGTCGTGTATGTATGCAGGTTTACTGAGAACAGTTGCGTATGCCCTAATTTTTTGACTTGTTTGGGAAGATTAAGTGTTTTTGGGCGAGTTTGGATGATTGCTGAGTCTTCTTTGCTGCTTCTGGAGTCTGTATCTACCCTCTATTTTTGACCAGAAACTCTTTTTAATTTGATTTTTGAAAATGTTCTTGTCATTTGATTTTCTACTTTTTGTTTTGAGATTAGTGCATTATGTCTCTTTTACCTTGGTGCTTTGCTTGGATACTGTCTATGAGTGATTGCAGAGTCCGAGGGTTGTAGAGTCATATTTTTGCTTTTTATCTCATTTAGTTCAAAAATACAAAAACATTTTTCTTTTTTCATAGTTATGCATTGTTTGCATTTTGCATTAGCATGGTACTTGCATTAGGTTTGCTTGGTGAATTTTAGTCATATTTTCATATAGGAATGATTGCATATACATTTGAAGGAAAAAATTTGCACTTCACGTAGTAGCATACCCGATTTTTCATTCGACACAGTGCATTTGCATTGATTGTTAGGTGTGTATTTTACTTCTTGTTGTGTCATAACATCATTAGTTGCATGTCCATTTACTCTTTGAGTAATACAGCCAATTAAAATCAACACATAATAAAATGAATTACACTCTTTTATTTTCTAGGGTGCACCAACAAGACTAGGTTTTGGGGTCTTGGAATAGTTCATTGTGAGTTAATTCTCCAAGACCACTAAACAAAACAATTAGGTGTCTGTCCAGGTGAGAGTGTGAAATCCTTTATATAATTAGTGTTTCTCAGGATCCTCCTCTTACAAGGGATTTAAGCACGAGGCAGTGTGAGAAATTATGATTGGGATGACCCCTGATTGTGATTGATTAGCACAAGATATATTTCCAAGATTGTATTCGTATTTGGGGGCCTTTGAGGTATTGGCTAGTGCACCATTGGGGTATTAGTTGTGATTTCAGGCTTCACGCTTTGTTACCCTATGCATATGGTTAGTCCTGCTTGCGAATGTCTTCCTGAGCATTGATTATATCGAGGTGACCTTATTTTCCTTACCTAGGTTATTGGGGGGTATTTGCAGAGGTTATTCTGTAGGTGTCCTAGCCAGGTAGGGGTCAAACAACACAGTCGCTATATGCGTTGAAGCTGAGGGCCACTATAATTGGTTACAAATCTCTACTTGTTGTGTATGGGAGTCTCAAGCCTCTCCTAGGAAAGACATGGCTACTTCATTTGGGAGCTCACATATCCTACCCTTGGTTTGCTTATGATTTGTCTTTACATTTTTAGGTGTATGCTTTGTGCATGCTAGTTTTCCTAGGGTTTGTGTAATTAGATCATGTCTTTTTTATTTTTTGAGTCATTGTGGATTCAGGTGGCACCCCACTGTTCTCATCATTTAGCATGACTTCCTCCTTCCATGTCCCCTCCTCCTTTGGAAGAGAGAACCAGACAGTTTGGGTGGACTACTTCTCACTTTGATTCACACACCATGGGAAATCATGAGGATGAGATTCCAAATATGACTTCTCCACCTCGTGAGGTTGGGGAGGAAGATCTTACTAGCACATATGATGCTTCACATGAATAGCCTTCACAATCTGGTTATGATCCCTCATTCACAGGTTGTCAGTATTGGTTTCCGGCTGATGAGACTCACTATGAACCCACACGCACTAGTAATGTTAGATATGAAATATTTGATATCCCTGAACCCAATCCAGCATATCATGCTGAGTCGAAAATTGACCCTAGAACTATGCCTGAAGGAACTCCCACTCTTTTCAATGCAGATAGGTTTGGGGGCACTTGTCACATTGCACCTTCCATCCCTGTGGTGGAGGCGTCTTCACATGATCCTCCTAGGCCTAGTGTTAGTAATCCTATTCAAATACCAGGACCGATACGAGTGAAAATTGGGAACACCGCTTACATTCCTTTGCATGTCCCTTCATTTTTGAACCCTATTCCTTCGAATGTGTTTTTAATGACTCATCCTCCCCCTAAATCACGTGGGCCTTTAAGACAAAATCATGCTACTATCCATGTTCATTCTGCGACTGCTAACATGGTTGTATCTTAGAGCTGAGTACCTCTTGTTGTGTCAGTAGGTCATGTACCTATTTTTGGATCGTCTCATGTTCCACCTCGTGGAGCTCCCCATATACCAAACTATGGACCTTATCATGGTACATCCCATGGAATAACTTATGGAGCTTCTCATGGACATTATTATGGACCGCAGTATGGACAAAACTACCAACCATATGGGTACGGGTATCAAAAATCTGCTTACTCTTCTAATTATGGATTTGTAGCACCCCAAAATCAAGGTACCCCACATCATAATGCTTCCATGCAGCCCTCCATGGGTCAAATGGGAGGAGGTTATTATGGCCAACGCCAAGGTATTTATAGTAATCAATCTTACATGAATCAAAACTACCAGGGAGCGTGGAATCGAACATCTCAACCTAGGCTCCCTTTCCTTGCGACATTGAACTTACCTGACTTGGCGACATTGATGAATGATCCTATTTCTCATAACCTGGCATGGCTGATAGTACCTACCAAGCTTCCTTCGGACATTCCCAAGTTTGAAGGTAAGGCTGGTGAAGATCCTGGTGAGCATGTCACCACTTTCCACCTTTGGTGCTCTTCCAATTCCTTACATGACGATTCCATTCGTTTGAGGCTATTTCAACACACCCTAACGGGTCCTGTGGCAAAATGGTATATAGAGTTACAAGGGGGGGATTATTCTACATTTGATGATCTTTCTATGACTTTACTTAATCATTTCCAACTACCCGTATGTTATGACGTCGGTAACAAACTCTTGTCGACCTTCCGGCAAGAAAAAGCCACACACATTTCAGATCATATTCAAGAGTGGCATAGATGAAAATGGTTAATCAAAGCCTTTATACCACCAGAATTTCTTCTTGAATGATTCCTCAAATCATTGTTACCCTACATCACGAAGAATGTTTCTACATCCGAAGTTCAAAATGAGGAACAAGCTATTTTTAGGGAACAAGAGTTGGATTTGATCTATGCTCAATTCGGAATTTTGTATGAGATTATACCAAACACTCCAAGATCCAATTTCAACCCCAAGATCAAGCCTGGGCCACATGCCGATGGTATTTTTGGCTCTAATAATACCAAACCTGTGGACTTGGTTACGAAACAAGTGAGCTAGTTATCGATTAACCAGTCTGCGTCAGGACAAGCTATGGATTCATCTCAACCTACCCAATCGGTGAATGTACTCTCCTTGCAATCGTCGAATCCAAAAGGAAATCAACATCTTGGAAGGAATAAGAAAAAAGAAAAAGGGTGGGAATAAGAACGAAAATGCTAATAATAATGACAAGAACACTAATGATGGGGGGGACAAGCAGTCTAAATGTAAGGTGAAGTTTCCTTGTAAGTTGTGTAGGGACGACCACCTCACTCACTTGTGCCCTCATATGGAGGATGCCTCGAATTTCATAGCATAGGTCCCAGATGTGTTTACTAATCCTTTACCCAATAATTAAAATATGAACTTGAGGACCGTTGATCCTGGTTGTGCATTGGGTGGAAATCAAAATCCGTCGGAGGCCACTAGTGGTCACAGTTGCATCAACATGGTGCATGCTACTAAATTTGTGACTCATGCAAAATATTATGGTTCATCACAACCAGACCTTGGGAAAGAGCCTTCCCCACCTGAGAGCCATTTGTGAATCGAAAAGCCTACGGATAAACCTAAAGCTCCACCTTGCATTCCTAAGGGAGTCTTAAAGAGTTCAGGGCACAATCCTAATTCCTGAACCTACCATAACTATTCAGTTGTCGAGGACTTGGGCCAAACTCCTTGTGTGATGTCCTCATTAAAAGTGCTTCATACTTGTCCTTTGCAAAGGAAAGCCTTGTTGTTTTCTCTTGGGGTTAGTGATGATAGCTCTTCTTCCATGATCAAATTTGAAACTATGGGAGTACAACCTCACTTTCCTTACTACGTGTCTCTTTTGGTTCATGTAGAGTGTCTTAACAACACCATCATGTGTACTATCATTGATGAAGGCACTGCTGCTTCTGTGATGTCGTTGTCTTGTTGGAAGGGTTTGGGTTCTCCCACATTGTCGTAATCTACCATTATGTGGACAGCTTTCAATGGTAGATCGTTTCAGCCACACGGGGTTCTTCCTTCTCTAGAGGTCCAAATGGGAGGGAAGATCGTCGTAATCGAGGTTGATGCATCCCTTGACTACAATCTTTTACTGTGTAGGAATTAGATGTATAGTATGCAAGCCATAGATTTTTCCCTCTTTCGAGTGATATGCTTTCTGTTTAATGGAAAGATTGTTACGATTGATCAAAATTCATTCCATAATTCGAGTGTCAATGCATCATCGGGAGATTCTATCCCGATTATCGATCATTCTCAGCCGGCAACTGGGAGTGTGGGCGTAGGTATATATCCTTCTCTTATGGTAACTTTTAGTTGTCCTGTGCTTGTTCTTATGATTGGGTCTAGTTTTGGTGGGGCTTCATCCTCGTCGAATTTAGTGTCTTTTTGCACTACCCATATGGAAGATCCTTGGATTCTTCCTTCATCGAGTACTTCGAGTATGCCTGTCGAGACAGAGGTGTCTTTTCCTGCAACAATGGTGGCATATAGAGTGAATCTTGATTAGGTTGCAAATCCTAGTCCTTCCTCTTCGCGGATGGAGGAGGACCCGTAAGAGCTACCTGCATGGGCAGTAGAGTCATCTCATTCACATGATTGCCTCGAAGATGTTTTTCCATTGGATGAAGCTATTCTTGAGGCCATGTCTAGGGTTGAGCAACCTTGGGAAGAGTTGCATCATTGATCATATTTTCTTCCTAAGCTCGATCGTATGGAGTGTGATGACTTTAGGGAGATTATTAGCAAGAATATTGGTAGCCCCGTGGTTCCATTAAGCTCTCCTAGTCAGATGGCTGATGGAAACATGGCTAATTTATCACCAACAATTCCTATCAATATTTCTTGTGATCCTGGCAAGGTTGAGAATGTCTACATCGGGGTGGGTTGTTCCCTCGATGAGATCAAGGAGTATACCGAGCTGTTTAAAGAGTTTCATGACATTTTTCACATGGTCATACGAAGAAATGTCAAGTATAGACCCTCGTATTGTCGAACATGAGATGAAAACATATCCGGATGCAAAATCAGTTCGACAACGTTTGCGTGGAGTGAATCCTAGAAAAGCACCCGCCATTAAAGTTGATATAGAGAAACTACTTAAAGCTAGTTTTATCTATCCCATTCCCTTGATGGAGTGGGTTTCAAATCCCGTTCCGGTGGATAAGAAGCAGGGAGCTATCCGCATATGCACTGATTTTCGTGACTTAAATCGTGCCTGCCCTAAGGATAATTTCCCCACACCATTTATTGATCAGATTTTGGATGAGTGTGAGGGAAGTGAGGTATTTTCCTTTATGGATGGTTTTTCTGGATATAATCAGATTCAGATTAAGCCCAAGGATCAACAAAAGACCACATTTATTTGTCCTTGGGGTACTTTTTCATATCAAAATATGCCCTTTGGCCTTAAAAATGTCAGAGCTACAGTTCAACGGGCCATGACCTTAATCTTTCACGATCTTAAAACGACTATCGAGGTATATTTGGATGATCTTGCTGCTCACTCTTGTTTGAGAGTGTGTCATCCATATCATTTGAGATTAGTGTTTGAAAGATGCCGTCATTATCAAGTTAGTTTAAATCCTCATAAGTGCATCTTTTGCGTGACTGGTGGTCGTTTACTAGGATTCATCGTATCCAAGGAGGGTATAAGAATCAATCTCTTAAAGGTTGAGTCAATACTCCAATTGTCTCCCCCGCATAATATTAGACACCTTCAATGTTTACAAGGCATGGAGAAATTCTTGCAAAGATTCGTGGTTAATTTTGCCAACTTGACTAAAGGATTTATGCGTATTTTGAAGAAGGACACCCCTTTTACTGGGATGAGCGAGCCCAGGAGTCTTTTGATGCTCTTAAGCAAGCATTAGCAATGACCCCCGTGCTTAGTCCACCAGACTATAGCCATGATTTATTGATTTATGTGGCTGTGTCTCAGGAGACGGTTGGTATGGTTTTGGTTCAGGAGGATGAGGAGCTCCATGAGCATGTCATATATTATTTGAGCCGAAACCTTATAGATGCAGAACTTTTCTATTCCCATGTGGAGAATCTATCCTTGGCCACCGTTCATGCGGTTCAGCATTTGAGACATTACATTCTCATTCGCCAAACTTTAGTCGTAGCTCATATCAATCCATTTCAGTTCGTCCTCACTAGAAGGATGATTGGGGGAAAATATAATAAATGGAGTGTCATTTTGCAAGAGTTTGATCTCGAATCCGTTTCAGCAAAATCAAAGAAATCGTTAATATATTATGGAGCTTATATCCAATTTTCCAATTTTGGAGGAGGAGGAGGTTATGAGGATTCTTTTGTCGATGAGCATATTTTCGTCATCTCAACTGTGGACCCTTGGTATGGGGATATCATCATGTATTTGTAGACATTGAAGGTCCCTACTCACCTCTCACAGGATGAGCGACGACGATTACGTCATGTAGCTAAGAACTACCTTATAGTGGATAAGACTTTGTACCATCGTGGGGTAGATTCCATTTTGCGTCGTTGTTTAACCCATGATGAGGTTGAGGTTGTGCTGAATGATTGTCACATAGGGGCATGTGGTGGTAATTTATCTGGGCTTTCTACAGCCCAAAAAATATTGAGAGCAGGCTATTTTTGGCCGTCCATCTTCAAAGATTGTGTTAATATGGTCAAGAAGTGCCACCCTTGCTAGGTATTTGCACGTTACATCCCCGTTACATCTTATTGTCACTGTCAGTCCCTTCACCAAGTGGGGGCATGATTTTATGGATTGCAACTCAGCTTTGGCTGGGGGGAATCATCATATTATTGTGGTTGTTGATTACTTCACAAAATGGGCAGAGGCTATGCCCATAGTTAAATCCGATGGTGAGACAGCCGCACATTTCATTTTCAACCAGATTATCACCTGGTTCGGCATTCCAAAAGAGCTTGTCACTGACCATGGCAGGTACTTTCAGAATAAAATGATGGAAGAGTTGGCTTCCAAGTTAGGATATAAGCAAGAGCACTCCTCTTCTTATTACCCTTGGGTGAATGGACAAGTTGAAGCAGTGAATAAGTCACTTAAGTCTATTCTCCAATGAACCATCACACAAAGCAATAATAATTGGCATATCATGTTATATCCTACTTTGTGGGCCTATAGAACCACGATTAAGACTGCCACCAGTTTTTCTGCCTATCAGCTTGTGCATGGGGTGGAGTCAGTTTTACCAGTTGAATGCGAAATCCCTTCTTTGAAGCTAGCTGTGGAGATTTTACCTGACACTTCCACATTAGAAGAGCGTTTGGTCCACTTAGAGCATATTGATGAGTAGTGCCAAGATGCCTTAGTGGCTCTAAAGGTTAACAAGCGTCGCGACAAGGTCCAATATGATAATTCTGTCCGTCCGAGGAAGTTTAGTGAAGGTGACTTGGTTGTTTTGTGGGATCAAGCTAAGGAACCCTTGGGGGCAGGAAAATTTAATTCCATGTGGCATGGTCCTTACATGGTTAAACGAGTCTTAGAGAAAGGCACCTATGAGCTGGTTGATTATGAAGGGAAATCCTTGACGGAGCCTAGAAATGGGCTCTATCTCAAAAAATACTATGCATGATCTTCAGCCAGGGTTGATTTGTGTATATTACTGTACAGTTTTGCATTGCATAGTCAGGTTTTCTTATGGTGATTGGTTTTGTTGATTAGCTTTCATTTCTTATGACAGATGTCGATGGAGTCTTCTGTTTGCATAGGATTTGCTGATGGTGCTATCCGCCACACTCAAAACTCGTCTTCAATTGCTTGGGTGATCTATACTACTATAGGTCAAGTATTATCTTCAGGAGGTGTATGTTTACGACCTTCTTCCAACAATGTTGCTAAATATAGTGTCGTCATTGATTTATTGCATGATGACATTTCACATGGTGTTCATTCTCTTGAGGTACGTATTGATTCGCAGTTAGTGGTTTCGCAGCTTAATGGCTTGTATCGTATTAGGGATTCGACATTATTACGAAGATTCTTACATGTTAGATTGCTAGAATGGCAATTTGAGAATATAACATACACTCATGTTCCAAGAATTTTCAATCAAGTTGATGAATCATATGCTAACTATGTGTTAGATTGGCATTTGTTCCATAGACCATAAGCATATCACAAACACACATTTTACACACATGTAAATATAATAAAAATTGATCAGCATAAAAGTTTTTTCATTAACTTCAAAAAAGTGACGTTATAATACATAAGTGTCATATACAAAATTGGGGCTTCCAAGCCACCATAATATACTACATGGTCATACAAAAATAAATACACTCAGGTCTCTACGCTAGAGGTGGAGGAGGGTTTTGATCATGATAGCACACTATGACTCTAGCTAGCCATCGAAATAGTCGAACCGATGCTCATGGTACACCAACCATCTAGTGTTGCATGGCTTCAGGAAAGTCCTTGACTTGCGCCATGGGTACCCTGTGTGTCAAACGAACAAAGTTCATGTGGATGCTTTGGAGCGTCCACTCCACATTCACACCCATAATGTCATCACCTCTTCCCCTCTGTTGATGACGAGGAAAGCCATCTAAACATCATGGTCCTACATCTGCATATACATGATAGATTGTCACTATGTGTCATCACACCAAAAACATGTCTTTTGAGTTCATATATCAAAAAACACAAAAAAATTTAAATAATTCAAAAATTAAAAAGTGGGTTTAGGATTCTTTACTTATGTCACCATAAGCTGCTCCTGGTGGTAGGGGCATATCTAGGTCTCCGCGAAAGTCTATCCCTACATAGGGGTAGTCGTCAATGGCAATTATCTATCTCCGCCACCATGGAAAGAAATCTGTTGGGTAGGGGTTAGCCGCCCTACCTCCGCCCAGTCTGCACATGGCATTTTCCCAGCGTTGCTGGGCTAGATCTCGGACTCCATGTGGAGCAATGTATACCCTAGGGCTTAGCCCTGGCACCTGCTCAAAGAAAAATGTGCTCAATATACTTTCGAACCCAAAGTTCTGCACTCTACCCATCTTACAGTCACTGAGCTGTTGTTTCATGTTGCTCAGCAATGTAGTACTCCAGTCATACACTGTAGTTTGCATGCACTCTACCGCATAGAACATCATTGGTCATGAGGCCTGGTGGAGTGAAGCCAACCCTGCAATCCTTCCTAGTGCCAAAAGTATGGCCTTCAGTCCCATAATCTGAATAGATTTTTTCGGGATTTGACTCCCAACCTTTTAGGTCTTCGAAAAGTAGTACACAACTATGTACTCATCTATGGTCAACCTGCCTCCTGGCCCATGAGATTGGAGGTTCACCATCTCCCCTCATCGGGACAAACCTATGATGAAATATATGTCCTCAACCTCAATGCTGAGTGACATTCCATCTATCTAAAATGTTTCAGACTCTGGATCCCAATAGTCTACCAGTAGCTGGAGTAGTCTTGGTTTGGCCCTCACGCTGCCAAGAAACCAAAATTTTTACAATACACTTTCTCGTAATGCTTGTTGAGCCATGATATCACCTTGCACAGCTTCCTCAACATCACCATGCTCTCTTTCTCTCCACTCTAGAACCATCCTACACAAAAACCAAGTTTTGATCAATATTTACCCTTTAAAACCTTGGTCACGGCCTTGTATGCCACTGTTTTCAAAGCAACCACGTATGTACATGGATTTCGATGCATTTTCCATGTATGGAGAGCCCTATACGCGGAAAAAGGCCCAATTTCTGCATGGGACGAAATGCATAAGTTTGGATGGCTCAAAAAATTAAATAGCCCATGAAATTTGAAAATTTTTTCTTCAAAATGAAAGAGAAGAGCATGAGAATCTACCTAGATCAAACGGGGAGGGATTCCACATTCTCCCAGAATTTGCTTCTGAAGTTTTGAGCTCAAATGCACTATGTTGGGTAAAAAATTCAAATGGTATGAAAATTTTAAAATTTTTCACTATTTATAGAAAATTTTTGAAATTTTTACCCACTTTCTATAGCTTTTGACTGTTTCTAATCGTTTTGGACCGTTTGAACTAATTTGATGTTGTAGGAATCCATTTTGAGGGTGGTTTTGACTGTGGCTTTGATCTATTCATGCCTATTGCAGGTATTATGTCTAAACTTACATATAGGTTAGGTTTCACAACCATTTGCACTTTGCATAACCTTATGACCGTTTCATCTTAACCTTAGGTATGAACCCATTCCATCTTTTCACGGAACCTTCTTGTTGCTTTTAGAAGTGACATGTTGTGAATGGTAGAGCTTTANCTAGTTAGATCCTGTTTTTCATTTGGTGCCCATGCCGAGATTTCTCCTTTAGGGTGTGGGAGTCCTTTGTATTGTACCGCCATGACTTTGAGCAAGAGCTTCATACTCCTCTTGAACTTTATGCTGGCCATTTCCCTGGGACTCCCTTGTATATGTAAAGTTGTAATTGCATTATCATGAGTTTTTCTTTCTTTATTGAGCCTTACACCAACTTTCATGACTTTGATTATCATCCATATAGCCCGAGCTTGTCTTGTGTCTAGCCAAGCAGAGCCTGTTTATATATCCTTTGCATCTTGATTCCCCATTTTTTTACCGAGAGGGGAATTTCCCCCGAGTGTCGTTATCTTGCACATGTTTCCTTGCATTGAGCATAGCTATGTTTCGCTGCTTGGAACTAGATTTTTTCCCCCTTGACACTCGTCGCCTCCTATATTTGTAACTATAAAGCACTTTTATTCTTTTTCAAGCTTTTCAAAATATCTGAAAAAGTCCAAAAAATAAAAAAACCAAAAAGCTGGACAGGAAAATATGTTATCTTTGGCAGCAGTCGAGTCATATCACCTTCGAACAAAGCATTGTATATCACATCCGTTGGTTGGGTTAGTAGTTTGACTTTAGGAGCTGTACTCATTTTTCCTTGTTTATCTCCACCGACTGGTTAAGCTTCCAGTCCCTATGGAGCCTCTGTTTATGCCTCCTATGTCACAGAGATGTCCCAATTTTGTATATTGAGTCTATGCTACCTACATTCAGTCACCATTTACCTTTATGCTCTTATTCAAAGGAAGTTGAAACCTAAGTCATCCATTCCTCAGTTATCTTGTCTTTGCATGTCGACCATTCCCAGTACTATTACTGGTTCATGCACATCTTGTTCGAGTCCTTCCACATTATACACCGTTGTTGAGTACCTCATGTTGGTTGATGTGGGATTCCTTAATGCCCTCCTTCTAGCAGATTCCATCCCATCGACTTTAGATCATTTATTTTAGGGTAGGAGTCTAGATTCATTTGAGTGCCTTGAGACTTACAGTCATCATTGGTAGGTTCTCTCGCCATCGATAGTTTTGGGAATAAATCAATGTCCTCTGATCGATGAATTATTCCAAGTGTTCGACCTCAACACATTTATTTTCACTTGTTAGATTACACTCTAGTACCTTGATTCCCATTTTCATTATCGGTGGGTGATCTCGCGTTTGTTAACGGTATACATCAATGATTGGTAATCAAATGATGAACAACTATGTTAGAACTTGAAACCTCTATTCATGTAGTAGGACATGTACTCGTAGCGGTTTTTGTAGAAGCCTTTCCAGATTGGTGGCATTCCACATATGCTACCGCCTTGATCATGCCAGTGTTCATGAGATTTCAGCTCTTGTGACTTGATTCCAGTGTATGTCAGATATCTTCAGCCATTATGGAGATCTTGATCCATTGTATATCTTCAGCTTTCATGGAGATCTTGATCCTTTGTATATCTTCATCATGGAGTTTCTGATCTATTATATATTGTATGTGGCGATGACCACACATGTCACATTTTGTATATCATGCCTATTCATGGCCATTTTACTCTTATGTATCTGGGACTGCTATATGTATTTGCAGTCATATGCAGAGATTGATTATTTTACTATACTGATGGATGGCTGGTTCTTCCACCTGGTTCTTCATCATTCCACTTCTGGGATGGATTTATAATGTATTTCGGCCATTATATTACCCCTCTAACCTCACACATTAGGGGGCATTTGTTACAACAGATTTTACCGCACATGGTTAATCACACTTTTATGGAATTCCCTGTCCCTTTGTAGACTCTTTGGACCCCATGGACCATTATTGTACCTTTGATGTTTCCAAGATCATCCTTAAAAAAACCTATTATTTACTGTACGTGACTTTTAATGCCTTTCTCACGTATAAATGTGGATATTACCATTAAACCCACATACATCGGGATGTGTGCATAAGTCCAAAGATTTTTGGAGTTTTCCTTGATGTGGATCTGAGTCACTTGTCTCTTGGCCTTCCATATGCCTCGACATCGTTTGGATTTGACCTTCCATTACCCCATTGAAGCACTATATAAGGAACCCCTTGGATACATTGAAAGAGAGGAATTGAAGAGCAAGAAAACTATAGTCCATTGTTGTCGTAGCTTGCTTGTACTTGAGTTTGCATCTCTTTGTCCCTTGGATAACTTAGTGTTCTTCCCAAGCTTTCCTTTGCTTGTGAGCTTGCTATCGAGAGATGGAGTATTGAGGTGGTGGAGGCCTAGGTGGAGGACTCGGTTTCTTCGGTTCGTAGATGTGCCAACAGAGGTTGTTACTTATGTAATCTCTGATTTTATTAATAGAAATATCTTTTCCTGTCCAATGATGTACATTTAAATGAATATTGAATCCATGGATGCGTTTAAATGCTTATGCATTGGTGATTATATATGCTAGATTAGGCCTAACACTATATTCTATAGCATGCTTTCCTTGTTTACTGTTGTTGAGAGTAAATTGCTAAAGCAAGCGAGATTGGAAAAAGCTCAACGGGATCTACTTCAACCATCCGGAATAAGGTATGATTTGAGATCCTTTAGTGTTAGATGTTTTATTTCTCTTGCATATTGGGAAGGTATTGATTTCTGTGGTATCTCTGTCTGTTGTGGTACACTCCAAGCCATAGGAAGTTTTCTCCGTAATAGAATTGGAGACTCCGCTGGGGAGGTTCCTAGTTGTTTTTCTTTGGGGGCTTTTAGGCATTCAATGTGCTTGAATTTCTATGATTTCTTTGCTTCTGTGTCGGGTCTGGGGGAATTATTTCCTAGTAGTGTCATATAGGAATAAATTTTGTCTCAGATTGTCTATTTACATTATTTTTCTATCTTTTTCTTCCTGTACATGGTTTTTGCTTTCACAGTCGCGTATACATGCGGGTTTTCTTGCAATAGTCGCGTATGTACATAGGTTTACTGAGAACAGTCACGTATGCCCTTATTTTTTGCTTTTTTGGGAATATTAAGTGTTTTTGGGTGAGTTTGGATGATTGCTGAGTCTTCTATGATGCTTCTGGAGTTTGTATCTACCCTCTGTTTCTGACTAGAAACTCTTTTTAATTTGATTTTTGAAAATGTTCTTGTCATTTCATTTTCTAATTTTTGTTTTGATATTAGTGCATTAGATCTCTTTTACCTTGGTGCTTTGCTTGGTTGTTGTCTGTGAGTGGTTCTAGAGTCATATTTTTTCTTTTTATCTCATTTAGTTCAAAAATACAAAAACATTTTGCTTTTGCATAGTTATGCATTGTTTGCATTTTGCATTAGCATGGTCCTTGCATTAGGTTTGCTTGGTGAATTTTAGTCATATTTTCATATAGGAATGATTGCATATACATTTGAAGGAAAATTTTTGCACTTCACGTAGTAGCATACCCTGTTTTTCATTCGACACAGTGCATTTGCATTGATTGTTAGGTGTGTATTTTACTTTTTGTTGTGTCATAACATCATTAGTTGCACATCCATTTACTCTTTGAGTAATAAATCCAATTAAAATCAATGCATAATAAAATGAATTACACTCTTTTATTTTCTAGGGTGCACCAACAAGACTAGGTTTTAGGGTCTTGGAATAGTTCATTGTGAGTTAATTCTCCAAGACCACTAAACAAAACAATTAAGTGTCTGTCCAGGTGAGAGTGTGAAATCCTTTATATAATTAGTGTTTCTTAGGATCCTCCTCTTACAAGGGAGTTAAGCATGAGGCAGTGTGAGCAATTATGATTGGGATGACCCCTGATTGTGATTGATTAGCACCGGATATATTTCCAGGATTGTATTTGTATTTGCATTAGAGGAAATTTCAACTCAAAATGGGCCTCCTAAAATGAATTAATAAAATAATAGTTAAAATAATAAAATAATATTTATTTATTTTGGAGGAAGAAAAGAAAAAAACTACTTTTTTGTTTGTATTTTTGACATATCTCCCCGTGTTTTTACTCAAATTTCGATCGAGCCTAGCTCTTTGGATGCGGAATTAAATTCTGCATCTAACGAGTACCCACTCGGCATACTTTTGATAGACCCCGCTACCCCAAAAACAAGAAATACCTAAAAAATGGAATGATGACATCATCATTTCATTTTTTTAGGTATTTCTTGTTTTTGGGGTAGCGGGGTCCATCAAAAGTATGCCGAGTGGGTACTCGTTGGATGCGGAATTTAATTCCGCATCCAAAGAGACCCCGCTACCCCAAAAACAAGAAATACCTAAAAAATGGAATGATGACATCATCATTTCATTTTTTTAGGTATTTCTTGTTTTTGGGGTAGCGGGGTCCATCAAAAGTATGCCGAGTGGGTACTCGTTGGATGCGGAATTTAATTCCGCATCCAACGAACTCTCCCGATCGAAATTTGAGTAAAAACACGAGGAGATATGTCAAAAATACAAACAAAAAAAGTAGTTTTTTTTATGATACCTATCCCCAAATTTATATTAAAAAAGTGTTTAAGACCTATACGGTATTTCAAATTTAAAGCAATTTCATTGGATGACACATGATGACATGGAATTTGAATAAAAGTTAAAAGGCCCATTTTGAGTTGAAATTTCCTCTAATGGGGGCCTTTGAGGTATTGGATAGTGCACCTCTGGGGTAGTAGTTGTGCTTTCAGGCTTCAGGATTTGTTACCTACACAGACGGTCAGTCCCGCTTACGACTGTCTACCTTAGCATTGATTATATCGAGGTGACCTTATTTTCCTTACCTAGGTTATTGGGGGGGTATTTTTAGAGGTTATTCTATAAGTGTCTTGGCTAGGTAGGGTTTGAATAGCATAGTCTCTATATGCGTTGAAGCTGAGGGCCACTATAATTGATTACGTACCTCTACTTGTTGTGTATGGGAGTCTCAAGCCTCTCCTAGGAAAGACATACGTGCTTCATTCAGGAGCTCACATGTCCTACCCTTGGTTTGCTTATGATTTGTCTTTACATTTTTAGGTGTATGCTTTGTGTACGCTAGTTTTCCTAGGGTTTGCGTAATTAGATTGAGTATTTTTTATTTTTTGAGTCATTGTGGATTCAGGCGGCACCCCGCTATTCTCATCGTTTAGCATGACTTCCTCCTTCCACATCCCCTCCTCCTTTTGGAGAGAGAACCAGACAGTCCGGGCAGACTCCTTCTCACTTTGATTCACACACCATGGGAGATCATGAGGATGAGATTCTAGAGATGCCTTCTCCACCTCACGAGGTTGGGGAGGAAGATCCTACTAGCACATATTATCCTTCACATGAATAGGCTTCACGATATGGTTATGATCCCTCATTCACAGGTCTTCGGTATTGGTTTTCGGGCGATGGGACTCACTATGAACTCACAAGCACTAGTAATGTTAGATATGACATACTTGATATCCCTGATCTTGATCTAACATATCATGCCGAGTCAAAAATTGACCTTGGTACTACACCTGGGGGCACTCCCACTCTTTTGCATGTAGAGAGGTTTGGGGGCACTAGTCACATTGCACCTTCCATTGCCATGGTGGAGGCGTCTTCACATGCTCCTCCTAGGCCTAGTGTTAGTGCTTGCCAAAGTTTCTTGCCAAAGTTGCTTGCCAAAGTTTCTATCCAATTCCGTCGAAAGATCCTTTGGGTATTTAGCAGAATCAATAAGGCAATGCAAGCTAGGAGACCCCCAAAAGGTCATGCCTATTGTTCCAAAATCCATTTAACAGTCATTTACCCATTCATTCCCATCTTTATAAGACTCTTTATCAAGTCCAATAGATACATCATAGAGACCTTTTCTCTTTAGATATGACATCATCTTCAATTTCCATTCTAAATATATTGTGGATGGAGTAAGAAGAGGAACTGGTAATATCGAATCCATATGAAGTTGAACTTGAAAAATATAACTACAAAACCAAAATAATTCAAAATATGTTAGAATCAATCCTTCCCTCTCGACATGAACACTTTCTCAGGGTCTGTCATGCCTACACCGCCACTCTGAAAAAATTCATAGGAAGCAAGGCACTCTTTGTGGGACTTCTATGGAAACCCAGCTACTTTTGGTGTTTAATGGAGAATAGACAGAAATGAAACTTGCTTGAGATGGATCTGATACCATGTCAGAATTGTTGTATCATTTAGATCATCAAGCAATGAGTCCGAAATTATTGATGCAGTGAATAGGAATGAATTATTCAAACTGAACAAATCAAATCTCACAGGCAACAAAAAATTATTACTCAGGCAATTACAGTATTGTCTTCATTACATAATCCGATGTTACAATAGTGTTACATAGGAAAGGATTCGAATCATTAGGGATGAATTCGAATCTACCAACTGGATGTGATTGTATCTGACTACATGGCTAACTAAAGATGTCTAAATCACTATCAGAGTCCAACTGGTTAACTCCATATGTGTAACTAAGTCACACAATCAGTTATAATCAGTTAACTCAGTCTAATTGAAGTGGTAGGTGAGAAAAGACACCTTATGTACATGTAACCATGCATAAGTGGCGCTAAATGAACTGAAAGTAACTAAATAATAACTAAGCTTAACTAGTTCCAACTCCAAGTAACTTAAGGAGGTTGGTGTCGGGACTCCCAGTGGCTCCTAAAATGTAAGGATTGGCCTAGGAGGTGCCTAAACTGATGCATGCAAGTGCATTCAGTGGAATTTATCCTTTATCGGTGTTCCCCACACTCTAGTAACTTGTACATGTGGCCCCATTAGGCCAAGTGGACCCAATGGTACTAGTGGACCCAAATAATAATAAAATAATCCTAAGTTAGGCTAAAATAATCTAATAGAAAGTTTGATCAAGGGAGGATTATAAATCCTAACACTTGATACTATTTACAATTTCCTATCAGCAATTTTCTCTCTCTCTCTATCTAAATAAAACTAGCATAATTTACACTACAAGGATTTTCATTATAACAATTGTTTTATGAGTGAGTGAAATTAGAAAAATTACAAAACATGAATTTTCATTATAACCATGAATTTAATGACCATAAAATATCATCCATAAATAGTTAGCATTTTATTACAAGAATCTCTCTAAGAAAAATTGAACTCTTCCACAAAATTGGCATTGAGATTTTACCATGGAAACTCAAACTAGAAAACTAGCATTCAAATGGTTGATTAGTCTCTTTCAGCAATATCTAGTTACAAATGTAACTCATGGATATTTTGCATCCTTCTCTCTTGGATAGAAAAATCCCTTTTATAGTATAATTGCAAGTATATATAGGATAACTAGTGGTAAAGAGAAGACACAGGACTGACCTTTCAGTTTCCATGATCGTCTCTCCTATTTTTCAATTTTTTTTGTTTCATGACTCTATTTTTTCTCCTTTGTCACATTCCAATTTACATTGCAATTTTCTTTATATCTCTTCTAACCTTATTTAACTATAGAAATTTATATGACAATTCATTAGTCTTACAACCATTAGTTAGTTCAAATCCATTTTTTGATCACTCCAATTGAGAGGCATTTTGGATTCCAAAATCTTAGAAGATCAACAAGACTTTTGTATACTTCTATGGAACATGTTGTTGACTCTAAATCCTTTCTACAACTCTGACTCTGGCTCTATCTTGTGGCTCTAACTATTGGATCTAGTTCTTGCTATGGAGATAGATCTAGTTCATAAGTCACTTGTTCTTGTAGTGCAAAATTATGTTCATACTCTCAACTCTAAAAAAACTCCAAATTCGAACTCATTAAAAAAAATCACTTCCATATTCATGGTGCAAGTCTCTTGTGGTCTCTAGCTCTAAAGAAAGTCCATCTTGGAAATCAAATAATCCAAGTCAAAATTTGGTCATATTGTTATATGAGACCCCAATGAGCATACCATCATGAAAGCAGGTGCAGGGTACGCTCCGCTACTAATATTAATTGCTTCCCAACATGGAAACCATTCTTTTCTTACAATTCATTTTTCAACTAGTTTGTAATGAATAAGACATTAAGTAGGGATTGAGATCCTTCTCTACACTCTCCTGCTTCCACCAACGAAATGCTTACTTTGTTGAAGAGACTGGCCTACCATGCTGCTACAAATTTTCAAACACTCTCTACTCCTTGGGATACCAAGGAAGGGATCTCTTCATATTATTTAGACTTTTATCTCTACACCCTTCCCTTCATAGTGTAATTAATAGGGTTAAGCTTTGGATGAAGTCACCAACACTTCACTTCCCGAAAGACACAAACTTGTAATGGTGACATACATTCTTAGAAATGAATGGGCTACTTGATATGCTTATATTGTACATCTGAGTCCTATGTTGGTTTGGGGAATTCTTCTTTTCGTTCCTACTTTGAAGGAAATCTGAATTCTAGCATATGTCTTGCTTCTTCCAACAAGATATCTAGGATTCCCTTCTTCCTAGAAAATGCACATACATCTAAATACCAATAATGGTAGACTTTGTGGCCTTTATTCTTCCAACAATGACAAACATGGGATGCCTTACTTGCTAGATTCATCATGGTCTTATTCTTCTTAGTTTTACTAATTGACTTGTTCATTCCTTAAATTGTTGGTGCAGGTTGAGTCTTCAAACTCTTCTCTTTGCTACCCTTCTACAATATACCACAAGAAGAATGGAGTGAGATCACGATTTATCTTCTTTTCCTTTAATTATCAATTTCATTCTACCATTTATTTTTCCTTCATCAAATTGGTCTTCTTGTTCATGGTCATTTCCTTTCTTCCATCGAAACCTAGATCTTCACGATTGACCCTCAGTTTAGCAATAATGGGGCTTAGGATGCCTTGATTTCTTATGCATAGAAATTTTCCATCATAACCCTGTTGCAGCTGCAACTTTTTTCCCCCAATTTTTTTAGGGTCCCCCCCTTATTTCTTTTAGTATTTAGAAGGTTTAAGGAATCCCATGACTTTATCAAAGTTTGTCCGAGACTTGATTTTTTTTGAAAAGATTGAGTGTTTGTCTGCTTACATCAGATGTATAGTTGACTAAGTTTCCGATGCATTGGATGCATAGTTGACTAGCTCCTCAATATACCGATCGACAACATTCTGAATTTTTCTCTGATATATCGGATGTTGTTTCATCTATTGTATCGGAGGCAGTTTGCCAATATTCCGGAAGCCTAGTCTGGAGCGGTTCCGATGAGCCAAGTCTCCTTTTTCCTATCCTTCTCCGACATTCGATTAAGTTGGTGAAATGTTCTCGCCGTCGGTTGTGTCTGTTGGAATAAGACAAGGATTTAGTGGTGCTGCTAGCCGACGTTGCGGAAGTGTAGTGCAGGATCTATCTGCGACTTCACGTTGTTATTGCCGATACTGAGATAAGTTAGTATTTTCTCAGTGCCGATGTGTGTTTCCATCCGATGTCCCGGGTATGAAGTGCTGAATTGATCCGACGCTGGGGGTTTTACCAGGAGTATGTTTCCAATGTTGGGTTAACTTTTCTTTCCCGCTAGGTTAAATTACCCCTCTCACGGTCGAGCTTATAAAGCCGTAGAGTTTGTATGAAGTGTCATGATCACTGTGTTGGTTTCCCATTGGAGTTTGCGTAGTTGTATACTGTCTAGACGATTTGTTTACTTGTGGAGGTCATTGTTTGTCTAGGTCATATGCATAGTTTTTCCAGGTAGGATTCGCCTAATTATTTTATTTTGCTCAGCATTGTTTCGTTTTACCCACACGTCCTGTTGGGGTTAGGTATTTATTTTCCTGTGGGGGGTTTGTAAAGAACATCGATGGGTTTTCTTTATTTAAGGTTTAACCTGTCTATTTGTGAATGCTATTTCACTCAGCTGGTTCTTTTCTCACCCAGTCTCTATGGTTATTTTTCAGCGGCCATGTTTTGAGCAGCGATAGGTTTCCATGGGATGTAGGAGAAGTGTGTAGATGAGAGGGGTTTTTTAGGGTTTTAGTGGTTTGTAGTTGTTAAGGTTTTTCTCTCAGTCAAGAATTCTACCTGTAGGCATAAGGGTGTTGTGAAGATTTAGGGTTTTCCCTAGCAGAGGTTTTCGCAGATTGGGGAATATAGGTTTTGTAGGTTTCATGTTGTTGCCTCTTGTACCAAAGGCCCATTTATTTGATAAAAGAAAGTTAGCCAGCATGCATATTGATGGGATGCTAATACTTTGGTTGTTTTATTGTTGCTTTCAATACATAGTTTGCTTGAGAAAATGGAGTAAAAATATTTTTGCATGATCAATATAGGCTAATATTCAGCACAACAATATGCCATGAAAGTAGAAAAAGAAGGCCCAAGCAATAGAGGAGGAACCAGAAGTAGAGGTAATAACCATAATTGAGGTTATTTATGAAGATACTAAAGCCATTATTGGAGTTGAGCTGGAATATAAATGGGGAGAGGTATACAGAATGATTTCAAACCAGAGTGTTTTGGAAGATGGGTTCGAGGATCTGCCTATATATGCCAACATTGAGAGATCATCCATTATGAAGGTGGCTACCAGACTTGAATTTTTCCCTTGTTTAGAGGTGATAGGGTGGATTTTACCAAGGGCAGATGTAACAAGGATGATACTGGCCAACACCTGTTGATGTATATGTAACTTCGGAATGTATTCTTATATGTATTTTATATATTGTAACCCGATGTTTATTCCGGGATGTTTCTATTATGTATTTGAGTCATATTGTATTACACCAATGTTTCGATAGGGAGGATTATTAATGTAAACAAGTCTTGTCAAGTCATTAGGTAAGTCCCCACAGTTTCGGGGC
>LPNX010227084.1:138937-222105 GCA_001517045.1 Pseudotsuga menziesii | reverse complement strand
ATGATGACTCCGAGAGATCCAGATCGAGTGATGATCCAGATCCAGCAGTGGTGATCCAGATCGAGTGATGATCCAGATCCAGTCTAGAGAGATGATCCAGATCCAGTGATGATCCAGATCCAGCAGTGATGATCCAGATCGAGTGATGATCTAGATCCAGTGATGCCTTTGTATGATGATCCAGATCGAGAGATGATCCAGATCCAGATGACTTGAATATGAAAATGACTTGAAGACGAAGAAGAATTGATGACAGAGATGACTTGAAGACGAACATGATCCAGTGATACAGAGAAGAAGACCAGTGCTGAAAATTGTGTCGAAAGAATACCTTCCTAGTTAAGAGGGAGTGTTGATGTATATATAACTTTGAAATGTATTCTTATATGTATTTTATATATTGTAACCCGATGTTTATTCCGGGATGTTTCTATTATGTATTTGAGTCATATTGTATTACCCCAATGTTTCGATCGGGAGGATTATTAATGTAAACAAGTCTTGTCAAGTCATTAGGTAAGTCCCCACAGTTTCGGGGCACTTGGGTTATTATACACTAATTAAGGTGTAGGCTCAAGTAATTAATTATAAGTTAAGCCTACATGGTTGAGTGCACTTCAAGTCAACGGAAGAATATAAATAGAGAGTGAGAGTCTCTCTATTTATCACTTGTGACATACATCACTTGCTCTCTCAAGTGTGGCGCACCTTTGGAGAAGGAAATACTTTGGCTTGACAGAAGACAGAAGACTGTTGTTGTGTTGGGAGGTCATCTTACTGTTTTGGGATCACATCTTGTGGTGATACTATCTTAGAGGAAGTTGAGGGGTTTTCTCCATTTACGGTTTTCCCTCCTAAAATCTTTGTGTCTCTTGTCTCTTGTGATGTGCTTATGTGATTGCTGTGCTTGTTATTCTCTCAGTGAAAAGATCTTAACATAATGCTAGCTTAAATATTGAAAAACTAACAACACCGAGAGGCAGGGTTATGCTACATATAGCCCAGCCTATGTATCCATGACTTATAATTTACCAATACCACAAACCTATTTGAATGAGTGTTGGTTGAAAGAGCTCAACCTAGATATGGTGGAAACAGTTAAAAAAATGATGATCCCAAGTAAAAACTTCCATACGAGGCCTTCGGGAGACTACGAGACATCAACCCTCCGCACTCCATACAGGTTCATTGCATTGATGTTGAACATAATTTTTGGGAGGGCTAATGGAAAAATATTTAAAATAGGTTGGGTACCAGTGATATTTTTTGTGGCCACCCAAGGTAAAATATAGTGTCCAACAACCTGTCAGCTTGTATAAGTACAGCAATGGGAGGAGTGTGAGAGAAGAAGAAATAATTTTATATGAGTTCAATATTGATTGATTTCATTTTATGTACTCAGCCATTCCCATCATTGAAGTGCCAATGGGATAAAGACCGGGCCCCTGTTTATGCTGCCTATAAATTATTCTAGGCTCACAAATATTATAGCCATTACAAGGAGACTTGTGATAATTTCATTATGCCATTGTATACAATGATTTTCTTGGTTGAATGTAATTGTATGTGAGAGGAAGCTATGAAAGTTGTGAAAAATAACTGGAACTATTATTTGACAGAAGACAACTCGTATTTAAAAAATTACGGTGGTTCAAGGGCTCCTTCCCTTCTACCTAGGTATGCTACAGACTATGTGATCCATAAATAGGATGTGAGACAATTGTACATTGAAGGAGTAGGCAATTTCCTATTTGAGGAAAAAAAGGCAGTATACCCTGTAGTCCCCTTTTTTATAGGGAGTTACAAATTTTCCAAGGTAAAGATTGCAGGGGAATTTGTTAAGGAACTAGAGTATTTTCACTTCAGTGAAATGCGTTTCCATAGAAATGACTCTGAGGATAAAGTTGCTGATTATTGCACATCAGCTGGAGTGCATTTTGAATATACAAATTTCTAGGATAAAGATGAAGAGGTCTTCCATAATGCTCAAAACATGACAGCTTTGAGGAGAAGAGCCAAACAAAATATAACTACTTTTGGTGGGAAAGGCAAAGCTGTTGAGAAACTTAAAAGGCAAGAAGAAGAAGAAGTAAAGAAAAGGCAAGAAGAAGCTTAGAGGTTAGCATAGGAAGGAGAGGATTGGTTGCGAGCCGAAGAACAAGAAAAGAGAAAGATAGCTGAAGAGGTGGCAAATAAGATAGAAGACGAAAAGAAAAGAAAAGAAAAGACGAAGAAGAAATACTGAGAAGGTAGAAAGAAAGTGAGGGATTAAGGTTAGAAGATGCTAATAAGGAAAAAGAGCGAGCATAAAAGGCAGTTGAAGAATTAAGAGAAGAGACACGAGAAGAATCTATTGATCAAGGACATACTCAGTCTGATGCTGATCCATTTGAACCTATTGTTCCATCTAGTAGAATAGCAACAGATGCAAATATGTGGAGGATGTTTATGAATGAGAAAGCTAGGCCATCCTAGTTGGATTATTTATTAATTCTGTTTGTATTGTATTTATCTTTTTTGAGTCCCTACACTAAAGGAAAAAATTTGTAAAAGGAAAGGTTAGGGGAAGCCCAAAAGGAAAAGAGGGCAGTTCAAGAGTTTTTGTTTTTTGTATAAATAGATGAGATTTAGATGTAATAGAGGGACCTTTTTTCAGACTATATTTGTGCAATGTTATTGTAATAAGAACTATTTAATCTTATAAAAAAGAGTTTATATTTTCGGCTGGAGAAAGCATTGTGGAGTTTCAAATGCTTGCCATAGACTGGTTGAATGTGAACTACTTCTGTTTCAGCTTCTTTCTATGAACTGTGAGATCGTTCCAACTCACAAATTATTTCATGTTGTGAATGTTTTCCTATTTATTTCTGTGAAATTTCCACATCATATCTGAGTAATGAATGTTTTAATTGACAATGAGCTACCTCTTTGGTTATATGTTGACTTATATTCGTGTATTTGAAATATGAACAACTATCTGTAGTATTCTAAATGCATGTTATACAGTACATTACTCATTATTAATTACAGTATTGCTCCCCGGGGATAGGCTAGATAGATTTAGTTAGCACTAGTATAATTTGTTTTCTTGTTCATGATTTAGAAATGAAAGAGGTAAGACGAGAGGTAAGAACCTGTGCATCACATTGTGACACTCTTCGTTATCTCTATCAATTGCACGTAGTTAGGCACTTGAATATCATACATAAACATAAAACAAAACAAAAAATACATAGTGGACCAGGCTGCAATAGGTAAAACAAGCTTTAACCATTACTTGACCCATGGTAGTCGGACCGCAAACCGGATGGATTCCCCATACCGAACAATAAATGAGCTAATTGGAATGCTTATTGGGGAGAATCCATACTGTTGTTACCTGGGATTTTCCATGCCTCAACAATTTTGGCACTAGAAGGAGGGACACCAGTGCATGGCTGGCCGAGGAAATTGGTTTTCTCAAGATTACTCCCCTGGTGAAAGTTGTGAAACCAGTTTTTCTTAGAAACCTACTCCTGAAGAAAAAGAAAAAGGGTATCTCTATCCCATTGATAACGAAGTAGTTGAATATTTATGGAGGATTACGAGGGCGTATGCGAAGAACATTGGAGGGTTACCTATTATTCCTGCTTTACCTAGAAGAGAGTATCGTAAGAAATATCGTCCTCAGCTAGAAGATTTGGTGTTGGTGGAAGATCTTGAAGAATTGGCAGAAACATCCTTGCAAGAAGTTGTCCAACCTCTGAATCAGTTGGGGCCAGATTCCCCTCACTGTTCTCCTTTTCGAACTCCGGTCTAGTCTCCTCCTCAATCTCCAATTAGAATCATGGCTAATGTGAATGCAAATCAGCCACCTCCATAACCTGATTGGAGTTCTATATCTCCTTTGAACTTAACCCCTCCATTGCATGCTATTCCTCAAAGTTTTGACAAAGCTTTACCCAAGTTTGAACCAATTGAAGGAATTCTTGTGGAAAATCATTTGCATATTTTTTATCCGGATTTAGAGGGATTTGCAAGCAGCAGAACATGAAGATGTAGTCTGTATATTATTCCCACATACATTTAAGGGAAAATCAGCTTCATCGTATTTTTCCCTGCCATCAAACTGAATCACAAATTGGAATATTTTTGAGAGACTGTTCAGAAACAAATACGAAATCCAGAAAACTCATGCAGCTTTAATGAAAGGATTACTTTCCATAAAGAAGGAAAAGAAAGAAAGGCTACATAATTTCACTCAGAGGTTTGCTGCCTACCTGAATAAATTTGATGCAATTGACAAACGTCCTGAGCATGCCCTAATTGAGTATTATACCTCATCTCTTGGGCCTGATCTAGCCATGTTTGTCAAAACATCGGTTAGACCCACTTTGGTAGATACATATGAAGAAGCTGAGAAGTTGGAGGCGGAAATGGAGAGTATAGAACATTATCTTGTGCAGTTACAAGAAAAAACTTATGGGAACAAGAAGCCTCTATTATTAACTAAGCCTAAATATGAGCGGTCACAAGAGTTAGATGGGGTGGTGAAGATGATGTAGAAGTTTTCAAACATGGCGATTGATTTGGAAAAATTAAAGGAGGCCCATAAACAATACAAGCCTTATTATAAAAAGAGAGATGATAATAGTCAACCCAAGCCTCCCCCACATGGTCCCTCAGCCATGAATTTGACAGATGTAGGCATTAAAAATTTATGTACATTCCATTAGCAGCCTCATTTAGAAAAGAATTGCCCACAATGGATAAATTCCATGACCTTAGTAATGAGTCAATTGTTGGATTCCAAGTTGACAGAAGCTGTAGATGAGAAAGAGAAGGCTAATGAGCCAACAAAGACCCAAGAGGAAGACACTTCGGTCATATGGGATTGTGTTTCCATGTTCAATATAGAGGATGAAGATATCACTGAAGAAGATGATATACCAGAGACAAATGTTGCAACAAGGAGTCAGAATTCATTAAAAGAAGATAACATGATACTGCCCAAAATTAAGAAACTTCAGGAGAACATAAAAAAGATCAAAAACAATTCTCAGAAAGTGAATATACCAGAGTTTGTCATCATAAGTCAGATTCCCAAGAAAAGCAACATGCCTGTAAAGTCTACCGAAAATAGAGCTGAGAATGTAAAAAAGAATTCTACTGAACATGAAATGGGATAGGACAGTGTGGAAGATATTAAAAGGGCCAAAGCAAATATCTTTTTGTTTGAAATGTGCAATCTACCCCAACAAAAGGAAAATTTGTTGAAAGCACTTGAAACATCTGTGAAGGAACCCCAGAAGGATAACCAAGGTAATGAAGAGATTGGTGAATCAAGTTCAGGAGGAAAGTCTAAGTATTGAACTCCGACATACCTCCTAACTTTTGAAATTTTCAATTACAAGGTACATAATTGTTTATTGGAATCTAGGGCATCAGTAAATGTCATGCCACTCGTAGTTTGCAAGCAAATAAATGGTCAACCCAAGCCCACTATAGGCTAGGTTATCCAACTAGATAGGACTACAGTAAAATTGTTAAGTGAAATGGAAGATGTCTTGATTCATTTATCAACATATGAAAGAGTCTTCCAGTACATAGACATTGTTGTAGCAAACAACCCTGATGCATATGGTCTGGTTTTGAGCCGGGATTGGGTGAAGAAATTGGAAGGATATTTTGCATCAGATTGGTCACATGTGTGGTTACCTTATAAAGGCTTCTAGAATCAAATAAAAGTGTTGAGGGAACCTCAAATGAAATACAATGTAACTCCATTGGAAGGCAAGAATGAACCTGTAAATTCTGTGTTGAGAAACTATTTTCTAGAAATTGAATCGGGAAATTACCAAGCTATAGAAGCCAGTAACATATCAGACACCCAACCTGATCTCCTTCAGTTTTCACGGGATGATAAAATTGATTGTAATATAATAGATTTATTCTCAGAGGTAGTTAGTAGTTCAAATGTAGTAGGAGTAGAAAGTTTTTGGATTCTTTATTTTGATGGTTCTAAAACCTTGGAAGGGTTAGGAGCTGGATGTGTTCTGATTGATCTAGGAAAAAATAAATATTTTCTTTCATGTAGATTAGAATTTGAATGCACAAATAACACAACTAAATATGAAGCATTAGTCCAGGGACTGAAAAAAGCAATAGAATTAAAAGTAAAAAATCTAAAAGTGTACAGAGATTCTGGAATCATTGTTAAACAAATTCGGAACAAAATTCACTGCATATCACTGCATTTGAAGGCTTACCAAAATGAAGTTTGGGATTTATTAATAAATTTTCATGCATTCAATATTTCCTCAATTCCTAGAGCAAAAAATGCAGCAGCTGACTTGTTAGCTACATCAGCTGCAAGGTTGGTACCTATGAATAATAGATGTTTGATTGAATTGCTTTTCAGGCCTTCTGTTCTAGACAACATCACCAATATGATGGTGTT
This sequence comes from Pseudotsuga menziesii, assembly GCA_001517045.1. NCBI lineage: Eukaryota > Viridiplantae > Streptophyta > Pinopsida > Pinales > Pinaceae > Pseudotsuga > Pseudotsuga menziesii. The sequence continues at coordinate 215,666 of LPNX010227084.1, read as the reverse complement.
TGATGATGATCAGAAAATATTGGATTGTTTAATGAATAATGATACATTTAAAGGAGCCATAATAGATGACGAAGAACATCAAGCAGACCTACAGAACAAAAATTTCATTCCGAAAGGAGTCAGAACTTTGGAACGGATGTTTGATTTAGACAACAAGTTCAGAAAGCCAGCGAATGTCAAGACACATAGCTCATCTTTACAATTTGAGCTAATAAATCTAGGGACAGAGCCTGAACCCAAATATGTGAATTTGGGGAAGTGTTGTTCACCCGGTGAGAGGAGTAAATTCATTGGTTTATTCAGAAAATATAAATATGTATTTTCTTGGACATAAGAGGACCTAAAAAATTATGACACCAAAAGTATACAACATGTTATTCCAATCAAAGTTGGAGTCAAACCTTACCAGCAACCTCTGAGAAAGATGCATCCCAAATTAAAGCCCCTAATTCAAAGTGAGGTGAAAAAGCTGCTAGATGCTAAAATCATATTTAAAGTCAGACATTCAAAATGGGTCTCAAACTTGGTACCGGTGCAAAAAAGGTCTGGAGAGATCAGACTTTGCGTTGATTTCAGAAATCTAAATTGTGCATTAGATAAAGATAATTACCCTATCCCACCCATGGAACAAATACTACAAATGGTCTCAGGTTCTAAACTGTTTTCTCTACTAAATGGGTTCTCAGGTTATAACCAAGTGCTTGTACTAGAAGAAGATAGGCTCAAGACTACTTTCAGAACCAAGTGGGGGACTTTTACGTATAGAAGGATGCCCTTTTGACTCATTAATGTCGGAGCAAATTTCCAAAGGGCTATGGATATAGCTTTCCGCGATTTGATTGGCCATAGTGTTGTGGTTTATTTAGATGATGTCACGATATTTTTGAAATAGAGAGAAGAGCATGAATTTCATTTAAAACATATTTTCAAACGTTGCAGAAAATATGGCATTTATTTAAATCCTAAGAAATGTGTGTTCGCTGTCACGAAAGGAAAGCTATTGGGTCATGTTATTTCTAAAAAAGGGATCTCAATAGACCCAGAGAGAATTAAATCCATCGAACATATCCCTTTACCCCTAATAAAAAGGGTATGCAATATTTTATGGGGACAATAAATTTTGTGCGAAGCTTTGTGCTAGACTTTGCTCAAATCGTCAAACCTTTGCAACAAATGGTGAATGCAAAGTGTCCAATTCAAGTGGACTGATTTAGAGAAGGGTACATTTGACAAGATTAAAATGTCCATAGCTCATGCACCATCACTTAAAATTCCTAACTTTGAAAAGTATTTTATCTTATACACGTTTGCTTTAGATGATTCATTAGCAGCAGTACTTACGCAGAAAGAAGAAGGGGGAGATGAATACCACATATCATTTATGAGAATTGGTCTGTAAGGGACCGAATTGAACTATCTCATAGTTGATAAACAAGATTATGCAGTTTTTAAGGTGGTGAAGCAATTTAGGCCATACATACTTAATAACCGCACCAAAGTAATAGTCCCACACCCAACAGTACGACCCCTTTTTGTACAAAAGGAATTGGGAGAAAGAAGAGGAATTTGGGTGATTGCTTTGCAAGAATATGATCTTGAATTCAAACCAACAACCATAATTAAAGGACAAGGACTCTGTAATTTGATGGATGAGAGTCAAAACAATGAAGATAACAGCTGGGATAATGAAGCTGAATTACACATGGTGGATGTATGTCCTTTACTCACAGCTCCAGACTCATGGTATAGAGATTTGATTCATTATCTGCAAGAAGGATATTTTCCATAACATTGGAATCCCAAGCAAAGAAGAGCATTACATTTGAAATCAGCCTTATATCATATTATTGAGGAGTGCGGTTTAGAAAGAACTATGATGGAGTCTTTCTTAGATGGTTGGAACGTGAAGATGCAAAGAAGGTTGTAGCAGAATTACATGATGGACCCGCTGGAGGTCATTTTTTCAGGAGACACAATAGCACACAATATTCTCAGAGTTGGATATTATTGGCTGACATTGTTTAAAGATGCTCATGCTAATGTTAGAAAGTGTGCTACTTGCCAAAGGAGTGGTGGAAGGAAATCCAAAGCAGCAGGACCATTGAAACCAATGATTATCTCAGAACCATTCTAGCAATGGGGGATTGACCTTATTGGAGAGATCAATCCAAATTATTCATTACAACATAAGTACATCCTGACGGAAACCGATTATTTCACCATATGGGTAGAATCCATTCTGTACGTAAAGTAAATGAAGATGCAGTTATGGACTTTCTGCAAGATCCTATTATGACCAGGTTTGGGGTTCCAATTTCCCTGGTTTTTGATAATGCTTCATATCTTTCATCTATTAAATTGATTGCATTCGCAAATGAAAAAGGAATTAAGCCACACTATTCTACAAACTACTATCCACAAGGAAACGGTTTGGTAGAATCCCCCAATAAAAACCTGATTAGAATTTTAAAGAAAATGGTTATAGACTATCAAAGGAGCTGGCATCTAGCTTTGCCTAATGCACTCTGGGCTGATAGAGTCACACCCAAGAAATCCTTACGTGTGTCACCCTACACTCTTGTCTATGGAAAAGAAGCTATCTTACCTCCTAATATTATGTTTCCATATTCCAAACTAGCCCAAGACTCTAGGGGTACTAATAATGAAATTCTACAAATCCGAATTCATAATCTACTGAAGTTAGAGGAGTCTAGATCCAAAGCCCAATAAAGATTTAAACATCAACAAGAAATGGTGAAGATATGGTTTGACAAACACAAAGCCGAGAAAAAGGAATTCGAGGTAGGTGATTTGGTTCTTAAGTGGGATCACCTGCATGATGAAAAGGGAAAGCACACTAAATTTCAGCAACTATGGATAGGTCCTTTTCAGATCACAGAGAAGATAGGCCCCTCAACTTACAAATTGTGAGACTTACAGGGGTGGGAGGAGAACTTACCAGTAAATGGTTTAATTCTCAAGCCTTATTTTTTTTAATGGTTTTGATTTTGTTTTTCTTGTACATAAATAAATGGTTTGATTTGTTTTATTTGCTTTTCCCATATTAGTTTCAGTTGATTTACTTTTACTTGCTCAAGTTTTGATTGCTTGTAAATCTTGGTTTGTTTATGTTTTCAATAAATCAGAATGACTTTTGGTTTTGGAGTTCATTAGAGTTCTGGATAAACTAAAATATTTGATCAAATATTGCCTGTTATTTACACATACACAATGTTCAAGGATTCTTTAAGACTAGCATATTATCTGAATGGATTATGAACACATTGAAGTCCTGTTTAATCCTTGTAAAATAACCAAGGATAGAAAATTATAGAGTACTATTTTGAGGCTCCATTCATTTGACACTAAAGACTGTCCTAGGGGGATAACAACAAAAGACCCATGGAAAGGAAGCAAGGTAAACAGTGTATTATATTTAAATGATCCCATGCCACAGTCGAATGCCAAAAGGATAACAAGAGTCAAAATCTCCCAAGAAGCGAATATGTACCAAAACACACATTGAACAAAAAAATAGTTTGAATAAGATTGCTAAAAAGTTCTTCTCCGTCCGTGAGTTGAAATCAAAATATCTCTCACACAAAAGGACATTATGGACAGAGGGGCCTGAACTGAAATTCTGAAATAAAGCAATTAGGGAGGAATCAAAAGGACAAAAGTCTAGAAGCATCAAGAGAATGCAAATTGGCATGGGAATGAGGAACAAACGGATATATCTGTTTACCACATGTTACAATCCTATGGTGTCTAAGTTGGAAGCTATCCAAAGGCAGAGGTAAAATAAACCTCATGTCTTCGGCCTCAGAAGAGGTATCGAGACTTTCAAATCTTGGTTCCCATTTCTGCAATTTGGACTGTAATCAATGCTTAAAGTTCATAAATCAGCTTGTATTATGGAAATACAGATATTTTGAAGAAATCTAATAAAGTGATATCGTCAAAATAGTAGGCTGTTCAAAGGATAAGTTGTGCAGAGATATGTGTCCACTAGGTAGTCGACAATTGTTGCAGCTGCAACTATTTTCCCCAATTTTTTTTTAGCCCCCCCACCTTATTTATTTTAGTATTTAGAAGGTTTAAGGAATACCATGACTTTATCAAAGTTTGTCTGGAACCTGTTTTTTTTGAAAAAATTGAGTGTTTGTCTACTTATATCGAATGTATAGTTGACTAAGTTTCTAATGCATCGGATGCATAGTTGACTAGCTCCCCGATATACCCATCAGGAGCATTCCAAAGTTTTCTCTGATATATCAGATGTCGTTTTGTCTATTGTATCGGAGGCAGTTTGCCGATCTTCCGGAAGCCTAGTCTGAAGCAGTTCCGATGAGCCAGGTCTCCTTTTTCCTATCCTTCTCTGATATCCGATTAAGTTGGTGAAATGTTCTCACCATCGGTTGTGTCTGTTGGAATAAGCTAAGGATTTAGTGGTGCTGCCAGCTGACATTGCGGAAGCGTAGTGCAGGATCTATCTGTGACTTCACATTGTTATCGCTGATACCGAGATAAGCTAGTATTTTCTCCTGTCGATGTGTGTTTCCATCCGATGTCCCAGGTATGAAGTGCTGAATTGATTTTACATTCCGGGTTTTCCCAGGAGTATGTTTCCAACGTTGGGTTAACTTTTCTTTTCCGCTAGGTTAAATTACCCCTCTCACGGTCGAGCTTATAAAGCTGTAGAGTTTGTATGAAGTGTCATTATCATTGTGTTGGTTTCCCATTCGATTCTGCGCAGTTGTCGACTATCTAGATGATTTGTTTACCTGGGGAGATCGTTGTTTGTCTAGGTCATCTGTAGAGTTTTTCCATGTAGGATTTGCCTAGTTATTTTATTTTTCCCAACATTGTTTTGTTTTACCTGCATGTCCTATTGGGGTTAGGTATTTATTTTCCCATGGGGTTTTTTTAAAGAACATCGATGGGTTTTCTTTATTTAAGGTTTAACCTATCTATTTGTGAACACTGTTTCACTTAGCCGGTTCTTTTCTCGCCCAGTCTCTATGGTTATTTTTCAGCGTCCATGTTTTGAGAAGTGGTAGGTTTCCATGGGATGTAGGAGGAATGCGTAGATGAGAGGGGGTTTTTAGGGTTTTAGTGGTCCGCAGTTGTTAAGGTTTTTCTCTTAGTAAAAAATTCTACCTGTAGGAATAAGGGTGTTGTGAAGATTTAGGGTTTTCCCTAGTAGAGGTTTTCACAGATTGGGGCATATAGGTTTTGCAGGTTTTGTGTTGTTGCCTCTCATACCAAAGGCCCATTTATTTGATAAAAGAAAGTTATCCAGCATGCATATTGATGGGATAGTAATACTTTTGTTTTTTTATTGTTGCTTTCAATACATAGTTTGCTTGAGCAAATGGACTAAAACTATTTTTTCATGGTCAATACAGGCTAATCATCAGCACAACAGTATGCCACGAAAGAAAAAAAAGAATGCCCAAGCAGCTGAGGAGGAACCAGAAGTAGAGGTAATAATGAGAATTGAGGTTATTTATGAAGATACTAAAGCCATTACTAGAGTTGAGCTAGAATATAAATGAGGAGAGGTATATAGAATGATTTCAAACCAGAGTGTTCCGAAAGCTGGGTTCAAGGATCTGCCTATATATGCCAACATTGAGAGATCAACCATTATGAAGGTGGCTACCAAACCTAAAATTTTCCCTTGTTCAAAGGTGATAGGGTGGATTCTGCCAAGGGCAGATGTAACGAGCATGATACTAGCCAACACCGAGAGGCAGGGTTATGCTACATATAGCCCAACCTATGTATCCATGGCTTATAATTTACCAACACCACAAACCCATTTGACTGAGAGTTGGTTGAAAGAGCTCAACCTAGATATGGTGGAAATAGTTAAAAAAATGATGATCCCAGGTAAAAATTTCCGTATGAGGCCTTTCGGAGTGTACGATACCTCAACCATCTGCACTCCATACAGGTTCATTGCATTGATGTTGAACATAATTTTTGGGAGGGCTAATGGAAAAATATTTAAAATAGGTTGGGTACTAGTGATATTTTTTGTGGCCACCCAAGGTACAATCTTTAATTGGGAAAATATAGTGTCCAACAGCCTGTCAGCTTGTATAAGTGCAACATTGGGAGGAGTGTCCTAGAAGAAGACATAATTTTATATGAGTTCAATATTGATTGATTGAATTTTATGTACTCAACCATTCTCAGCATTGAAGTTCCAATGGGATAAAGACCGCCCCCCTATGTATGCTGCCTATAAATTGTTCTGGGCTCACAAATATTATAGCCATTACAAGGAGATTTTTGAGAATTTCATTATGCCATTGTATACAATGATTTTCTTGGTTGAATGTAATTGTATGTCAGAGGAAGCTCTAAAAGTTGTGCAAATTAATGGGAACTATTATTTGACAGAAGACGACTTGTATTTAAGAATGTATGGTGGTTCAAGGGCTCCTTCCCTTCTACCTAGGTATGCTACAGACTATGTGATCCATAAAGAGGCTGTGAGATAGTTATACATTGATGGAGTGGGAAATTTCCTATTTGAGAAGAAAAAGGAAGTATACCTTGTAGTCCCCTTTTTTATAGGGAATTACAAATTTTCCAAGGTAAAGACTGCAACGGAATTTGTTAAGGAATTAGAGTATTTTCACTTCAGTGAAATGAGTTTCCATAGAAATGACTCTGAGGATAAAGTTGTTGATTATTGCACAACAGCTAGAGTGCATTTTGAATATATAGATTTCTGGGATAAAGATGAAGAGGTCTTCTAGAATGCTCAAAACATGACAACTTTGAGGAGAAGATTCAAACAAAAGATAACTACTATTGGTGGGAAAGGAAAAGCTATTGAGAACCTTAAAAGGCAAGAAGAAGAAGATGTAAATAAAAGGCAAGAATAATTTCATAGGTTAGCATAGGAAGCAGAGGACTAGTTGTGAGCCGAAGAAGAAGAAAAGAGAAAGACAGCTGAAGAGGCGGCAAAGAAGATAGAAGAAGAAAAGAAAAGAAGAAGATGAAGAAAAAATACAGAGAAGGCAGAAAGAAAGTGAGGGATTAATATTAGAAGATGATAATAAGGAAAAAGAGAGCAGAAAAGGAAGTTGAAGAATTGAGAGAAGAGACATGAGAAGAACAAGACTCTGCTGATCAAGGATAGACTTAGTCTGATGCTGATCCATTCGAACCTATTGTTCCATCTAGTAGCATAGCAAGAGATGCAAATAGGTGGAGGAGATTTATGAATGAGAAAGGTGGGCCATCCTAGTTGGACTATTTATTAATTCTGTTTATATTGTATTTATCTTTTTTGATCCCTATGCTAAAGGACACAATTTTGTAAAGGAAAGGTTACGGGAAGCCCAAAAGGCAAAGAGGGCAGTTCAAGAGTTTTTGTTTTTTGTATAAATAGAGGAGAATTAGATGTAATAGAAGGACATTTTTTCAAACTATATTTGTGCAATGTTATTGTAATAAGAACTATTTCATCTTATAATAAAGAGTTTATATTTTCTGCTAGAGAAAGCGCCGTGGAGTTTCAAATGCTTGCCATAGACTAGTTGAATGTGAACTACTTCTGTTTCATCTTGTTTCTATGAACTGTGAGATCGTTCCAACTCATAAATTATTTCATTTTGTGAATGTTTTCCTTTTTATTTCCGTGAAATTTTCACATCATATCTGAGTAATGAATGTTTTAATTGATAATGAGCTACCTCTTTGGTTATCTGTCTACTTATATTCATGTATTTGAAATATGAACAGCTATCTGTAGTATTCTAAATGCATGTTATACATTACATTACTCATTATTAATTACATTATTGCTCCCTGGGGATAGGCTAGATAGATTTAGTTAGCACTAGTATAATTTGTTTTCCTGCTCATGATTTAGAAATAAAAGAGATAAGATGAGAGGTAAGAACCTGCGCATCACATTGTGACACTCTTCGTCATCTATATCAACTGCACGTAGTTAGGCACTTGCATATCATACATAAACATAGAACTAAAAAAAAATACACGGTGGACTGAGCTGCAACCGATAAAACAAGATTTAACCGTTACTTGACCCATGGTAGTCGAACCGCAAACCAGATGGATTCCCCATACCAAACAATAAATGAGCTAATTGGGAACGCTTATTGGGGAGAATCCCTACTATTGTTACCTATGATTTTCCAAGCCTCAACAAACCCATATACCTTAGTAGTTGGTAACCAATGCCTTTGGTATGCTTTTCAAATTCACAAAAAAACTCTTAATAAATGTCCAAGGAAGGTTATGTTACCAAAGTTTAGTGAATCATGGAAGGTGGCCTTACTTCATGGTTCTCTTTTACAACTTCTTGTAGTTTTTTCAATGTGTTATCTTTGCATGCCATCTCCTAGTGTAGCTAAGTCATTATCTAATTCAATGTATCATCATTCCAATTACCTAGTTGTGTGAGTTTCTCTCCCAATTGCAAGAGGTGAAATATGTTATTTTCCAATTCTTCCCTTATGGTAATGAAATATTCCTAGTGTGTGGTGAGTTATTTTTCTTTCTCAACTACTTTCTTCCTCCATCACCAACTTTTGTCTTGAATATGTCTAGTGAAGTCACTCAACTCTTCCAACTTCTTTCTCTTTAAGGCTTTTCCCATGGTGAAGTATGCTTTCTTTTCAAGTACTAGCAGTTGATTCATGACCAATGATACAACCACTATAATGCCTTATGATGAGAGCCTTATATCCCTCTCACTTATGATCCATAATATTCTTTTGTTCCATGTTCTCTTCCTTAGATAGAGATATTGGTCTTTAGAAAGGCTATAAAGGATTTTATTTGGACAAAGTTTTAATTACAAACTTCTCTGCAACACTATTCAAGATCAAAGTCATGACAACATGCATAAAATGACCAACTAATATTGCAGCAGTAATCAAACCAATTAAATCCATGACTCTCCGCTTATCTGATCACTTAGAACTTTTTATTTTTAATGGATACAAGGCATGTTCTCTACATATTGAATGTAATAACATCAAAAAAATTAGAAATCCATTCCTTTACCCATTTACACAATAACAATATTGATCCATTAATCTAAATATATTTCCAAATAGCATACAATCATAATTTCTTTCATAAAAAAATAGATACCTAGGACCATATATATATGAGCAATTGTTTGGCTTGTAGATTGTTATCACATAACACTAGAATATATATATATATATATATATGCCCCTAGAAACAGAAATTAAAAAAAGAGATAAAAAAGATGTGAATTACAAGGGTTCTTTTGATGACAGATACCTTGTGTGTGGTAGCCTTTAGGTAAGAACAATGGACCTATCAAATCTTTAGGACACGGGTGGGTTCCATTATGAATCAAAGACATTGTACACTTTGTTGGAATGTGCAATGTTAATAGTACAAGTGTAATGATGTCTACTATGATGTTGTAGGATTTTATGATGCCTTAAATAACAAAGGAAGGTATAATTATCTCTATCTTATGTAAAAGGAGTTATCCCACATGCATCATGGAGAAATATTCTCCTATTACCATTCATTATATAAGGAGGTGGAAAATAATTTATTCCACATGTATTATGGGATGTTGTTATCCCACATGCATCATGGAGAAATATTCTCCTATTACCATTCATTATATAAGGAGGTTGAAAATCATGTATTCCACATGTATCTTCCATATCTATAGCTATATAATAGAGGTGAAAGGGACACTTTTAGGGTATGTTGTTGAAACATCATAAGCAAATTATTGTGTGTCATTGTGACATGAAGTGAACATGGAGTGTGATATGTGGGAGCTTACCGTCCCATGTATGTTTCCCCATTTGAGGGTTTACCACATATATTTGATGTTAGTATTTCTTTTCCTCTTGTATCTTACATATTATTTGATTATTTGGTGTTTGTATGGATAGAAGGCTAGACTAGTAGGTTCTTTATATTGATTTACATGTTAGTAAAGTTATTGTTTTATGTCTATGTGTATCTCTCAATAATATCAAATGGTATCAGAGCTTATTATTACACTCTACATTCTTCAATAATTTTTATTAAAAAGAAAAATTCAAGCACCAAGTTCTTCATGTTTTTTGGGGCCCTCCATATCTAGTAGATTTTCCATGAGATCTATGCAACCCTTGTGTAATTTATTTAGATCTGGGAATTTTTCTACATGTTTGAGATTTTTTTTCAAACCCTAACCATCACCATTTATTTCCATATTTTTTTTCAGAAAATTTTCAAATCTTACTTTTTTTCTTCTTTAGGTTTGAGTTAAAATCAATTATATACTGACATATCATCAAGTATATTTCTCTCTTGTAGAATATATGGTTGTTTGTCTATTTTTCATTTTTTTTTGTTTGTAGGTTTCCGCCTAGATGAATCCAACTTTTGGGGATCTATAGTTACATGGATTAACAAACAATTATGTGGGTAGAAGTCAAAGAAGGAACATAAGTATGTGACCTTCCTTCAAGAAAGGCACGTACCCCCATGATCAAACTTCACTGAAGTAACATACACCTAGTTTCAAAGTGAAATAATCACATAAGTCCATTTTTCATTGTTCCACAGATGGTTTGTAGATGTATTGGTTAGGTACTTCATGGTTTCATCATTGGCGATAAATTTCCTGTTTTATTCTTTATTTCAGCTTTTTCTTAGCTTCTTGTCTTGTTGCATTATGGTTTAGTTTCTTGTTAATAATTATGAGTTATGAAGTAGCTTATGTTTCTAAATTAGTTGGTACTAACTGCCTCTTTTTGGAGAGAAAGATGGTTGACATTTGTAGGAGTAAGAATCTATGGTGCTTAGTTAAAGGTGAACAAATGAATCCAATTGATGCTAATGACTTAGCTATATGGGATCAATGTGATTAATCAAGAGGACTCACTGGTCAAATAATTTGAGACAGTTTATAGGTACATTTTGAGGTTGAAGATAGGTCGGTTGAGGTATATAAAACTTGATCTTCTTTACTTGATAAATCTAATGATGTTCCTTCTTACTATCTTGAAAATAAGATTAATGAGTTATATCCTAAATATTTTAATATAATAGAGTCATTTCTTGCTAAAATAAAAAACTATAATGAAAAGTTAATTAAAATGATAATTCGCTTGTTATTATTGTAGAGAAAAACTTACCTTGTTCCTCTGATTTGTTTATCCAAACTAAAAATACGGCTCTTGAAATGTCCAAAAGTACTATGTCAACCTCATTTGAATATGTTTGTAAACATTTGATAAGTGATAAAGATATATTAATTTCTTCTAGTCAATTAACTAATGGCAAAGCTCTAATGGCACATAATAAAAAGAATAAAGGTTTTAATAAAAACCCTAAACTACATACTAAAGGATCACCCCATTGCGCTTCTAATAATGTCTTTGATGATGCTTCTAAAAATAAAGTGTTTAATATTTGTAAGTATTGTGGTGAAACCAACCACCCTGAGAAGATTTAATTTACTTGATAAAGCCAAGAGGAAATCCTACGATGAATAGTAGGTAGCTCTTTGTGCCTATTATGTTCACCTAGGTAAATCCTCTTCTTATATAGAATGGATAATGGATTATGGTGATCTTAATTATATGATTAGTACTTCCTCTTTATTTTCATCTTATGCCTTTAATAGTCACACAACAAAGAAAGTTTCAATTAGTGATGGTAAAATACTTTTAATATTAGGATTTGGTAATGTTAAAGTTCCTAATGTCACATTGGAATATGTTTTTAATGTTCAAGGCATGCCTGTCAGTTTGCTTTATATTTATTGTGCTTGTAAAAAATGTTATAAGTTTGAATCATTACCGAACATACATGTTCTTAAAGATATCAAACATAACTCTAAATTTGTTTGTTTTGGTCATGTTGATCATGATGTTGGTTTATATAAGTTTACTTTTTAATTAAATTAAAAATCTGACCTTTTTTGATGATGATGATGATGGTTAACGTCCCCTGAGACCAAACTTTGGTCTATCGGACCTAAAGAAGAGAATTAATTAGTTTGCTTTAAAGTTATATTTCTATGCTCAAAGAGCTTGGAAAGAAGCGTCCCGAGCTTACTATAATTTTGACAGGGTAAAAGGCTAGGAAAGTCGGTATTGCAACAAAAATTATGAAACTGGGATCTAATGTGGGTGTACGCAGGGCACTCTAAGAGGAAGTGATTTTCATCTTCAATGTTCTTACTCTCACAAAGGTGGCAGATCCTTTCTACCCATGGTGTTTTAGGGACTGTCCAACGACCAGTTTCACTATGGAGCTCATGCGAGTTCGTTCTTATCTTAGCTATGTTAATTTTTTTCTTAGTACTGATCAAAACAGAGAGATACTTTTTATCTTCTAGAGTAGGGTTGATGACCTCCTTATAGTATCTTAATTTTCTTTTAGCCTCGAGATCTTTCTCACACCACAAATTTTCTTTAAACTTAGAAGAGATAATATTTTTAATGTTATTAATATTCTGCAAAGCAACATTTTCATCGATCTCCTAGTCATTTAACCAAGACCTGGTATCCTTATACCACCCACGCTTGAGCCTTAAGTGTTTTTGGCTGGAGTTTAAAGCTATCTTAGGGAGTCTATGGTCTCCCGTGTTATTGATTTTTTTCTTGTATAACATGAGTCTAGTCATAGCTAGGCTCTCGAGGGGGGAAAGACCCACTTCTATAAGGAGAATAGGATAGGGTGTATTATTTTTCATTTTGAGGTTATAAGTTATAAAACCCTTCTAGATTTTCTTGATCTTTCTCCAGGATTCTCTAGAGATGCTGCAACCCCAAACCTCACACCCATACAAGATGACAGGAGTGACTAGAGTTTCAAAAAAGAAGCTTCTTTTTATCCCACATCATGAGGTTTGCAGCTTTACAGTTATTTTCAAGACCAAAGTAAGCTTTCCACCCTTCGTTAATCCTTTTCTTAATGTTATATTTCCAGTTGAGCTTGTGATGAATATCAATTCCTAGGTACTTGTAAGAAGACACTTCCTCCAAGTTGCTATTGTCATACATAAAATTAGCGTATGTATCATTCTTGGATTTGATAATCATAACTTTTGTTTTGTCAGTGTTAACAGTCATACCCATGTTAGAGCAGAAATATTTGAGGAGTCGAAGCTGCTTATCAAGATCAGAAGAAAACCTTGCCATAAGGACAATATCATCAGCATAAAGAAGAAGGATGATGACTATTCTAGCTAAGATCGTACTAGCACAACCTGCTTCTTCTAAACAACCCTCTAACTTATCAATGTAGATGCCAAAAAGGGTAGGGGGCCAAAAAGGGTAGGGCACTTGAATTATGGTAAAATGCAAACGTTATCAAAAATGGCAATTGGATTACCTTGAATTTCTTCCACTAAAGGTGTTTGTGAAGGTTGTGTGCTTGGTAAACATTACAAGGAAATGTTTAATAAATTTAAATCTTGGTATGCTGAAGAACAATTGCAATTAATTCATAGAGATATGTGTGTTCCTCTTGAAACTCCTCTCTCATGTTGTCTATTTTATTACTTTTATTGATGATCATAGTAGAAACTATTAGGTTTATTTTTTGAAACATAAAATTGAAACATTTGGTATATTTCAAGAATTTTAATCCTTTGTTGAAAATGAATCCAATGAAAATATTAAGACATTAAGAACTGATAATAGGGGAAATTCACTCAAAATGAATTTACTGCATATTTACCTAAGGATGGAATTCAACATCAAAATATTGTTCCTTGTAAACCTCAACAAAATGGGGTAGATGAAAGGGAAAATAGAACTTCGATTATAATGTCTACATATAATTTTTATTATAATTTAGGATTACATAAAAGGTTTTGGGATGAAGTTATTTATTGTGCTAACCATATTGTCAATATATTCCCTACTAAAGAAGTTTTGCGGGTAACTCCCAAGGAAACATGGAATGAATGGAAACCTGGTATTAGTAGATTTAAGATATTTGGAAGTGAATGTTGGGCCCATATTCTAGATGAAAAATGGAAAAAGTTAAATCCTGAGTCTCATAAATGTATTCTTGTTGGTTGTATTAATGATTCCAAATCTTGCAAGTTATTTGATACATCTACTCAAGGTGTTATCATCTGATAAGATGTTCAATTCAATGAAGTCTCTCCTCCACCAGAGTCTATTGAACCTCATGTTACCTTAAAATTCCCTTGATATTCTATTGCTCGTACATATATGTTACCCCTTCCTCTCCTTTTGTGCCTTATCTTTATCCTAGTTCACCTTCTTCTTCAAGTGATCCACTTGAATGTTTTGAAGACACTAGAGTGGTTCCTACCACTACTCCTCTTCCTGTTTGCGCCTGAAAACACTTTAATTCATAGGTTTTGAGATTGGTATTCATTCTCATAATCAATGAACTATATAGAAATTTTCTCTTATGATTAAAGTTTTGACCACATATGACCCCTCCACCTATGCTCAAGCTAAATATAAACATGAATGTGAAAAAGTGATTATGACTATTGAGTGTGACTCATTAATGAATAACCAGACTTCGACAATTATAGAGGAAAAAAAATAATGTAAAATTATAGGGGATGAGAATGGAAACATAGTACAATAGTCCATTAGTGGTATTTTATGTCACTGGGGTAAGTGTCCCTAGGGGTAGAGTTTTCATCCTCAATCTGAGGACATGTACCCAATTGCTTGAAACAAGGTTAGGTGCATCTCAGGAATCCCTTAAAGAGTCTGGGATGTGTCCATAAATGGGGATTCCATGTTGGAAGACACATTAATTTCTCTCTGTGTCCATAATCAATTGACTAACAATTTGGTAGCTAGATATTTACTACTCCAATAGTAATTGTGTAAGGAATTAGTAGAAAATGAAGAAGCCTATAAAGAGGTGCATTATCCTTTGCTAATAAGCGTATAGACTAGCAATTGTATAATATTGAATGCATGTAAAGAGTTTTTAAATCAAGTTAGATCTAGAGTTAATTCATGAAGATAATTCTTCTCTTACCATTCTTTTTAATTTAGAGTTGTGTAAGCTCTATGAGTGCATTATTTCTATGTTTCTTTGTGAGTTTTAGACCATTGTTTGTCTTGTATGCTACCCCAAAACCAAAAAATAAGTATCATATTTGTATCTCTAAGGTATGAAAACCAACAAACTGGTATCCGACTTGTATCCCTTTGGTAAAAAATCCAACAAATTGGTATAATTGTAAGTTCATGCAATGACATACAAATTAGAGATGAAGCCATGTACAAATTGGTGTGAAAGATTGTGAAAGTTTGTTGGAGGAGCTAGTCGGTTAGCCGACTAGACTAGTTAGCCGAGTAGTTAAAGATTAGGTTGGACTTCATAGGTCATGTCGGTTGACTGAACGGACAAGTAATTATTTGCAACTATTTTGAAATCATATATATAGGCTATTGAGCCAGATATGAACTTGGTTCGGTTTGATGTATGTATGAACCCACATGTGTTATTCTGTAATATAAAGCTATTATTCAATCTACTATCCTTATCTCTTGTATCTATTATGATTATGTGATTCTTTATGTGTATTATTGGTAACCTTGCAATCTGAGTGATTACAACATTGGTTCCGTTTTCGATAGTACACGTACGGATCAAATGACCATTAGTAGATGATATTAGAGAAAGAGAATAAGGACTGGTGGGAGCATAAGGTCACAAACTATTTTCACAACTACGCTCAAAGAAACAAGCTGGCTATTCCCCAAGTGAAGGAAAAATTCTTCACTGAAGCACATGAGAAGCTTGTGGAATCTATGCCTCATTTTCTGAAGAAATTACTGGATGAAAAATACGGTAGAAATTAAGGACCAAGAATTGCTCCAGAAACTAATAAGAGGTGGACTCACAAATTTGTCGAAGTGGTTTGAAAAAACTGCAGACGAGTTTTGTGAAGAGCGCGTTGTGGAAGAGAGAGTCTTTGTTGAGAGCATCTAGAAGAGGTTCTATAACGATTTCACTGAGCAGTTCCTTTACTCACTACTAAATATTTTGTTTAAGTTCCTAATTGACAAGGGTGTAGGACACATTGTTGAGCCTCGTCCATCATTAATAGAACCGCCATCAAATACTAACTAGGCAGAAAGAAGAAAGCATGGGAGAAGTTTATTCCAGAATGGGGGTGAGAGTACTTCCTGAGAAAATAGATAGAACTATCCAGGATTACTAAAGAGTCGGGTAGGATATGGGGGGGTAGTTGGTCATATGTAGGGGTAGAGTAGAAGGATTCTAGTTTACTATAGAAGGAATCGCCATCAATGAAAAGTTGGGCCAAGAAAGAAATAATTCAGACAGTGACTCATAAAAGCACTCCAGATTTATAGAAAATAGAGAGAGATAAGAGGCAGAAGAGAAGGGAGGAACTAAGAGAGCAGACCGTCATGCTCCAGAAAGGAATGGCCACCACAGTGACAACACATGAAGAAAATACACCAGAGTTGGGTCATGACTGACAAGAAGAGGGCGTAGATGAAGAAGTGTCACCAATGGAGGAAGATTTGTTGATAGAGCAGCGATAATATCTATAACTTGAGATACCCTAGGATGGAAGACCTCTATCTTTGATAAATTCGAACTTGAGTGCCCGAGTGTAGGCCATTGTCAAAGAGGACCTAAGGCTATGAGTTGGTGAGTTTGATGTATGTAGCCGACTAGACGACAAAGGGAATGATGTCGACCATATGGTAATTCATCGGCCTGAGGAAGGAAACTGGGTCACATTCCAATCGTACCCATCTAACCGAAGTATCCACCTACTCTACCCAAAAAATGAAGGAGAACCCCCCTTCCAAACATAGCTTTAGATAACATAGAGCATTTGGATTCACAAGGAATAATATTTGAGTTACATCAATTGGCTTGGACATCGACATAAGAAGTCGAAGTAGTCCGACAACTTGTCGAAGAGGAACCAAAAAACAAAACTTTCGACGAGAACAAGAGTTCCATCAAAAATAGCTGTAAACAACATAGAGTTACAAATAATATCCCACCACCCCCACCACCAACTCCCAAAGGAGACACCAACGCTGACGATATGGGGCATGGAGCTGCACAAATCCCCCTCTATGAGGGTTATGAGGATCCCAGACGACATTGGTTCATCTGTGAATCAACATGGGAAGCAAACACAGTAACAAATGAAGACAAACAGATGGCGCAGTTCGTTGGTGCATTGAGGAAGCGAGCATTGACTTTGTATATGACATATACTGAGAAAACACCCAATGTGAGCAAAGAAGATATCAAGAAACAATTCTTATCCTTCTTCAAAACACCAGATGCAAAGCATCTGGTGGCAAAAAACTTAAAAACGATAGTCTAGAAACCTACAAAGACTTTCCATGATTATGACAAGAGATGGAAGGACCTACTGATCTGACTAGATTATAATATTGATGAACAACTATTAGTTCAATGGTTTCTTGTAGGAATTTCACAGAATATCTGAAGACATATTAGTCTTGACATGTTCAAAACATATGAAGAATCACTCATGAAAGCATTGCAGGTCGATATGGATGATGATTACCCAGCACACCCTGTGGAAAATCATATTGAAGAATAGTTGGAAATAATGAAAAAATAATTAAGGGAACTTATCCTCAAAGGACAAGATATCTGGTGCACAAAATGCTCAACGACCGGCCATACTAAAGATAATTATCAACAAGATGTTAGCCAACAAGATGTCCTCTAATTTGTTCAAACAAAATTATTTTGTGATATTTTATAGGAACATGGGCTACACACGACAAAATATTGTCCATTCAACATGAAGAATGACAAAGCTTCATGGTGCACAATTTGCAAAGTAAAAATCCATCCAACAGTCGACTTCCACTTGAACCTGAAGAATTGACAGAACTATCATGCAGTCTATCAAACAAATGCTGTTGCATAGAATAAAAATAATAATATCCCAAGGAGCAACTAACAGAATGAGAAAAGCAATAAAAAATATGAAGGATAGAGATATGAGCATCCATATGACGATAATCATCATGGGGGATTTGCTGGTCCAGGTCGATTCATTGGAAGTCGGGACAACACACCACGAAGACCAATTCAATGTTTCACATGTTACAATGAAGGTCATAGATATGCAGACTGTCTGTACAAAGACCAGACCGACCTAAAATGTTGTACCAGTTTTGGTGTAGGTGATCACTCTTTAGAGGATTGTCCCACCATGCTTGAAAAAATAAATAAAAATAAAAATGTTAATTTCTTGTCTTGTGTTTCAAAGTATGAAGTAATTCGTATAAAGAATTTACAAATAGTCACTAGACAAGGAACAAAAAATAGCAATGATAATCCAAGAATAAGTAAAATCAAAAGCAAAGACGACTATCCTGATCCTATAATGCAAATACAATTATATAATGATGCATCAAATATGTTTCAAGAATTCTCTAGGCAAGAAGCAAACAATGACAGTCGACAAGATATATCTCAAGAACTACTTAACTTAATACATAATGATAAATCAGTAGCACAATTTATTGATCTGTTATACAATATTAAGAACAAAATAGGTATGGATAAACAAACTAAGAATATATGCAGCCTAAAAAAAAAGATAAGAGTGATGCTGACCCACTTGTCAACCTAGAAATAGAAGGATATCACATTTGACAAGTTGTTCTTGATTTTGGATCCCAAGTGAATATTATGAAACAAGATACATGGGAACAATTGGGAAAACCTTGACTTAACGAATTGGGAATATATCTAAAGTTAGTAGACCAATGACTTATAGAACCTATTGGGGTATGGAGAAATGTCTACACAACTATAAAAGGCATTACTACAGAAGTCGATTTTGAAATCATAGACCCTAATGAAGGATCCAGCTCCTTCCCAGCCTTGGTGGGATGGCCATGGGGTCAAAAAATGAAAGGCTCAATTTCATTCGATAAAGAATCGATAAAGCTTAAAGGAAATGGGCAGAAAGTAATTGTCCATATTCATCCTTCACAAGTTGAACCATGGACCAAAGCCATAGATGAAGAGGTTGATTTCCTACAACTTTATTAAATCCAGAATGACAAAGATTACACCGAGCCAAATATTTATGGAGAACTTCATTTAGGGAACCAAGATTCAGTTGGCTATAATTTAGATGTGGAATTATATGATTGGGAGATGGAAAACTATGAAACTCAAGAAAGAGGATGCTGGACCGTTCAAGCCATTCCACGAAAACCAACATGTGAATGTTTCTCTGTATCCATCATACCGAAGATATTTGAAATGAAAATTAGGAAATACCCCTCTCTAGCACTAATTCAAACAGAAAATAAAAAATCTCTTCGATATAAACAAAGAGTGTCACCAGTCCTCCATATAGAACAAGTTTCCAAAAACCTAGGTGAGCACGAGCGACTACAAAGCATGGTTGAAGCGTTTACAGGTTAAGCTGCTCAATGGTGGGATACCCATCAATCGAGACTACAAATGTGGACAATAACTTCAACATACTTCATTGAAATATTTGAAGGGAAGAAGCTAACTAAACAGGCACAAATACTTGTCTTCACACAAGGACAAGATCCTGAAAAGCACATAAATATATGTGAAAGAGAATGGACAAGACTTGGTTACAAATATTATCATATATGGATGCACCTATTTCTATCCACATTAGACGATTTACCAACTAAGTGGTATAAGATGGAATAAGCACGAGGTGAAACATTCGTATGGAATGAACTCAAGGAAAACTTTACCAAGGACTTTAAATTCATACCGAAAGATGACAAACTAGTCAAAGCAATGAAACAAATAAAAAAATTCATACAAGCGACTGTTCATCCTATTTCGACACAAAATCATAATCAAACGAAAGCATCATGTAATAACATTTGGTCTAATAGAATACTACAGTCGACATGACTTTGACTAGAAAATGAGCACACACATGGAAAAAGATTTCAGTGGAAATCTGATCATCGAGAAATGGTAAAACCAATTAGAACAATACTTAAGGTCGAATCGACTGACAAAGAAGATATCGACCGAATGACAACAACAGACTTCCCATCATCATTTTCCCAGTTCAAGAAGGGAAGTCGACAAATCAATGAAATCAAGGTGCCATAATGGATGGACGCGAAGGTTAAAACTAAACAAGTCGAAATATCTAATGACAACATAACAAAAATGGTGAGAATAGGTGACTACTGGAACAAAGACCAAACAACATAAATGGTTAATCTACTGAAAAATTTCTAGGATGTCTTTTCCCAATGCTATAAATATCTTAAAGGGTACAGGAAATGGGTGAAATGAAGATTGATCTCAAACCTGACACAAAACCTATCAAGAAAAGACCTTACAAACTTGCTCACAAATATAAGGAAATAATGAAAAAAGAGATCGACAATATGCAAGTAGCTGGAATCATCTACCCAATTGACCAGTCGGAATGGGTAAGCCCAATGGTCATTCAACTGAAAAAGCATGACCCGAAGAAACTGAGGATCTGTGTCAATTTCCGGGACCTAAATAAAGTCACTTTAATAGATCCATTTCCAACACCATTTGTAGATGGAATCCTAAATGAAGTTGTAGGACACGAGTGCTACTCGTTTATAAATGGATTTTTAGGATACAATCAAGTCCTAATTTCCAAGGAAGATTAGAAAAATACAACATTCATCTGTGACTTTGGTTCATTCTCTTACAAAGTTATGTCATTCGGTCTTAAGAACGCACCAACCGTATTCTCAAGAATAGTAGTCAAAGCATTCCGGGAATACATATATAAAAAAATGCTTGTGTACTTTGATGACTGGACAATTAATTCCATGTTGAAAGATCATTGCAAATGGTTAACACTAATGTTAGAACACTATCGACAAATCCAACTATCCCTCAACATAAATAAATGCATATTTTTGAACCCTATAGGAATTCTATTGGGACATATTGTATGCAAAGAAGGCATCAAAGTCGACTTCGTAAAAATAAAGATCATCCTTGACTTAAAACTTCCAGTGAATCCAAAGCAAGTCAGAGTGTTATTAGGGCACACATGCAATTACATAAATTCATTCGTCACTATTCAGATATGAGATACCACTTGGAAGTACTATTAAAATACGATCAGGAGTTTGAATGGACTAAAGGATGTGATGTATCCTTTGACACTCTAAAGAGAAAAATAGTTGAAGCACCTATTCTCAGGTTTCCAAATTGGTTAGTCGAATTTCACGTACACATTGACACATCAGGGATAGCAATAGGCGCAATCTTAACAAAACCAAGAGACGATGGTATGGACTACCCAATCGTGTATAGCAACATACATTTAAACATAACAAAATGCAATTATTCCACAACAGAAAGAGAAGCATTAAGAATGATCTTTGCAATTCAAAAATATTGACATTACCTATTAGCTAACCCCTTTATATTTTACACTGATCATCAAGAGCTGAAATATCTAGTAAACAAACCTTTACACTATGGAAGAATCTGTTGTTGACTATTACTATTCTAAGAATTTGAGTTTGAAGTTGTAGTCCGACTAGGAGAGCTAAATGTCGGACCTGACCACTTGTCACGAATCGACACGAGGGAGGAATCGACAGGAGTCGAAGACGATCTTCCAAATGCACACCTATTTCAAATAGAAGCTATATTGATTGAACTAGAAGAAATAGCTCAAGTTTTAGATAATGGTCAAGCACCTGAAGGTATGAGCACTAAAAAGAAACAAATTCTAGCAATGAAAGCTGCATCATATAGTCTAATTAACAGATTCCTATATAAAATGGGCTTGGATGAAGTACTCCATCAATGTGTGTTAGAACATGAAAGATAAAACATAATGCATGAAGCACGCTATGGCCCAGCTAGAGGACATTTTCAATTGAACACGACCATTAAAAAGATCCAACAATTGGGACTATGGTGGTTGGCATTACACAAGGTTTGTTGAAAATTTGTTAGTTAATATGATCACTGTCAATGTTTAGGTTGTCCTTTACCTAGTACCGAGATGCCCTTAAGATCAGTAAATCCAAGTTTAACATTCGAAATTTGGGCTATCGACTTTATAGGACCATTTCTAGTTCCAGCAAGGAGGACAGGTGCACGCTACCTCATAACAATAGTAGAGTATGTTACTAAATGGGTAGAGGAAGAACCTGTCGAAAATTGTTCTAGTGAAGTAGCTTCCAAATTCATATATGAAAATATAATTACTATATTTGGATGTCCATTGGCTCTAATAAGTGACCAAGGATCACATTTTATCAACAAAACCATTGCAACATTGACATAGTAGTTCAAAACCGAGCACAGATGAAGCACAACTTAACATCCTCAATCTAATGGGGCAATAGAAACATTTAACAAAACCTTAAAAAGAGGCTTAACGAAAAATTTGCAACACTCACAAAGATGACTGAGATGAGAAAATTCCTGCTATATTATGGGAATATAGAATACCATATAAGCGATCTACAAAACAAACACCGTTTAGACTAGTCTATGGCCAAGAAGCATTCATTCCCCTACACTTCTGATAATAGACACTAGTAATAGCCGACATACTACATATTAATTTCTAAGAAGAAAATAAGGATCGAATAATGCAACTGGATAAGCTAGAAAAACACCAACTAATTTCTATACAACACTAGGAAATCCAAAAGCAACAACAGAAAGCATGGCATGACCGAAATCTCAAAAACAATAACTTGTTGGTTGGAGATATTGCATTGCTATATAATAGTTGGGTTAAAGGAAAACCAAAGAAACTGCATAAAGAATAGATGGGACCCTATATCATTGAATAATTCAATGCCAATGGACCAGTTCGACTGAGAACGTTACAAGGCACGATATTTTGGAAACTGGTAAATGATGCCCGATTAAAGCGGTAAGAAAATACTAATATATATATATATATATATATATAATGGTTCCATAACTATTAAAACAAAAACCTATAAAAACCATAAAAACCTAAAAACAATAGAAAGAATCAAATCCTACAGGATCAAAATGACAAGAAATCACGAAGGAAGTAACAAAATACAATTTGACAGAAATAATAATCGACATTATCAACATACCGAGTACTGACCATTCTACCAAGAATTCCATCATCAACAAGAGGATCAAAAGGTCCAATCAAGCCATGATGACTACAGACAAAGGGATCGCCAAAACCAGAGCACATTAAAAGTGCTGTCAATAGAGTGTCCTTCGCCATCAGATCTTCCATTAATACCTCCATCAACAAGATCGCCACCCACTCCACCTATAAATATCACATTGGACAAAGACCTCATATCATTTTACAAAGAACTAGAGAGCCAGAGTTATCGAACCCCTGAGAGAAAACTACCTGTTCAGAAACTCGAACCCACAATCGATAAAATGGCACCAAAAGCGACCAGATCCATGACCACAAAAGCAAAGGAGTTACAGTCCAACGCAATCCCATTGATAAAAATATTAGAAAATGTCAGTAAGCCAAAAGTATTGGAAAATTCATGGGCGCGAATCTAGAGAGAAATTAAAAAATGGGCCTATGAAAATAGAGAAATGACAGAGGAAGGCCAGAAAGTGAATGCCAGTACCAGCATGAGTTATATTAACGCACCTCCCATGGCGAGTTTTGGAGGGACGAAATAAATCATCGAAAAATTCATCATTAGCCGATATCACAATGGGAAGTTCTACTTTGATACATTTGTTGAGATAGCCGGTGAAATGATTTACAAACTTACGAGGCTATCTAACAAGGGAAAACCTATCCCTGTCAGTTCAAATATTGGGTTGGTTGAAAAATTAATAGGTACACCGATTGGTAAGAATTCTAAGGGACTGATAATCGGTCAAATCAAGGCCACACCACCTAATATGGTCGCCAAAATGGTGTCTACAGGTCTAACTGTTACAGGGCGAGGGTGCGATTTGAGGCTCGACATGTTGGAAGTTGTCGACTCTATAGTGGAATCAGGGAAACCGTACTATTGGGCTGAATATGTTGCCGACATGATAAAAAACATATGTGTAAAATGTCAGGAAACATGCGTAGCGATCAGGTTCCCTTCATTGATCATATGGATTGCTATGTTCCACTTATGTCATGTCAGAGACCCATAGTTCCTAGAACCGAAAAGATTCCATATGTGGTGCTTCAAACCATTCTCAATGGCTGGAAACTCATAAGATATTGAAGCAACCAAAGTGCTGCTAGGCAACTGGTTTCAAAACTTAAAATTCCAAACAACCAGATGGAGGGTGCCTCAAAACATCCGGAGATGTCTACCATCGACATCATACATTGAGTTGGAACTAGACCATACTTTATTTTGGTACATGCAAGGAGGTGCAGTGAAGGATAAACACCTTGATTATTACCCAACAATCGAGCAAATATTTAAATAGTTGGCTCGACAATCCAACACTAAGCTATCTATACTGGCGGTTCAAAAGAGGACCAATCAGCCAATTGTAGAACCTCCAACCAACCAAGAGAAAGAGGAAGATTATGAAGTACAACTTCATATCTCCACTTTCATTGTGGAAGACACTCCAGTAGAAGAGACAAGTACTCCTCAGATAGTAACCATACCACAGACACAACAAGCCCTTGTACTGACTGAACAACAAGAGGAGGAGGGTGAACAGACAGATGAAGAAACACAATACAACAAACATGAGTATGCCTTGATGAAGCAGAATCTCTGACAAATAGCTTAGGAAATATACAAATCACAGAAGAAGAAATATAGTACGAAAAAGGGAAGGAAAGCACAAGATCATTCTTTAAGGAGAGTCAGATGATGAGGAAGAGATACTTTCCAAAGCTGTCAAAATCTTGGAGGATTCCTTCAAGAACAAAATATCCATTGAGATGTAGTTCAAACTCTTCATATAAGCATAAGAAAAACAAGCAAAATCTAAAAAGGTAAGAGTCGCCACCCCCCTGTAGTCGACTCTATTGATTTAACCTCCACTCCTCCACCCCCATCTCCAATCAGAATAGTGTGAGAAGAGATACCAAACCAAACTGTTGTTTCCTCATCAAACCCTTATAAAGATGTATTTCCTGAAATACTCAAAGAGAAATTCAATAAAGATGATGAAATACAGCAATTTATCAACAATATTCCCAATCTTTTCTGCAATGCTCAACAAATAAATACTACACATTCACTCATTGAGTCAAGCTCTTCACGGAGACTTCTCACCCAACAACCCGACCAACCACAAAAATCTTCCCCAAAATCGATAGTTGTGGGAGTTATTAAATAATCATTTATAAGAAACCTCGACAAATCATCTCAAGTTGTTGTAGCTCAAATTTCATCTTTTATACCATCCACTGAAAAATCATCCCCTCCCAATTATTGAAGAAAAAAAATGTGCAATTGATCTTGATATGAATGATCAAATAGAAACAATGGAAACAGATCAAGAAATAGACAACCTCCTCGACTCTAAAGAAATGGACAACCCAAGCAACTTGCAACCTGAAGTCAAAAATATTATGCTGACAGGTACCCTTTCGAACACCTCATCAACTCCAGAACATACACCATCACCTACACCACCATCAACCTTAGCTCCACCTCCAAACCCAGATCTACCATCTACACCACCGACAAGTATGCAAACAGCCGCAAATCCCAATGTAACATAAGATCAACTGACAAAAGATCACCGGACATAAGATCAACCGAATGAAGAGCACCAGATAGAACAACATCAACCTGAAAAAATACCAGCAGGAGCAGAGGTTGCACATCATTCTCGGCATAAAAGAAAAAGAAAAGAGAAAAAGAGGAAAGAACATGAACAACAACTGACACAATCATAATTCTAGCAAGTACCAATAGTTATCCACCTACATCAACTAGGATTGACTACTGCAGTTGAGAAACCAAAACTCAGGGATGGAGAATTGGATCAACTATTGGAAGCCCTCAATAAATAAGGAAGGATAAGAAAAGAAAGAAAAAAAGAACAGATTGAGAAACTTAAAGTAGAGAAAATATAATTTCTGACAAAATGCAAGAATTTGACACAAATAGTTTTACTAGGAGCAGCATAAACCGACACTGACAAACCGCTGGAAAGAGCTTATCAGTTGTTTGAAAGTGTCGTCTCTAACCTTCATACACAATACACACAAATAAGGATGAACAAGTAGAATAAACTTTTGTTCTACTAAAACAACAATATACAACATTTTCAGAAGCATACAAGGTATTAAAAGAACATTTTGAGGAGTCCACTACTACAGAGGAAGTCTTGAGAAATTGGTATACATATTATGGCCAAGTATTCCAACAAGTTCGAGAGACTCGCGAGCATATAAAAACACTAGAGAATCAACATAGAATTTTAGAAGCAATGAAGAATACAATACAAGATCATATAGTACTAGAAACAACAAATCTCAAAAAATTAGAAAAACAAACACATCAGTGGATAAATCAGGAAATCTCTAGTCTCGCCACGACAAAATTTGTCCACACATGAAGAGGGTACTCAACACTATAGATGAGAGAATACAGATGTTAGGACCCAAAATGAGCAATATTGTGGACTTGAGGATACAACAAAATATGTCAAACATGTCGATCCTGACTACACTCACCATAGATATTTAGAAAGCACTCTAAAACTGAGAAGAGTTTCAGCACCAACTAGAAGTCATAGCTGAAGCCATTGTGGAGATATTCATCTAGAAATGACCATCTATTCGATAGCACAGTCCATGAGACAAAGAAATTGTAAAAACTACTCAAACAGTCTATTTTGTTACCTCCCCTATTTCTTTGGGACGAAGAAAGGTTTTGTCCCCAAGGGAGATGTTGGAGGATCTATTCGGTTAGTCGACTAATTAGAGATTAGGTCAGCCTTCATAGGTCGTGCTGGTTGACTGAATCGACAAGTAGTTATTTGTACGTGTTTTGTAATAATATATATAGGTTGTTGGTCCAGATACAAACTTGGTTCAGTTTGATGTATGTATGAACGCACATATGTTCTTGTGTAATATAAAGATGTTATTCAATCTACTATCCTTATCTCTTGTCTTTGTTACGGTTATATGATTCTTTATGTGTATTGTCAGTAACCTTTCAATCTGAGTGATTACAACAAAGTTGTAGGACCAACCATTGAAAGACAAGTTGAAGAATATTGATCCAAACCAAATTTGAATATTTGAGTGGTGATTTTTTGACAATTTGGAGGCCTAAGAAGTGTCATTTTCAAATCGTCCATATATTTTCCAACACTATGAGAGAATAATATTGGTGTGTTGATTTAAGTTTTGTTGAAGGTTCTTGTGGAAGATAAAGAAAAATAAAGAGTTGTGTAAGCAACATGGCTGAAGAGTAGGAGACCGCTGAAGTTATTGGAAGTAGTTTGAGTGAATAAAAGGTTACCATGGAAGAATACGACAAAGGTGATTTTCAAAGTGGAATCAAACCTACGAGCTAAAGTCGTGTTTTTATTTAGCATTGAAGCCAATCATAGGGATTAAAAAAGAATACATATAATTAATAATGATAGAACACAAATCCACATAGAAACACATTTAAGACAGACATGCCATATTTACGTGGAAAACCAAAAACTGGGAAAAACCACCATAATAGATCTATTATCTCCCTTGACCTAAACCAGCCAGGCCAGACCAAGTGAGCTAGCCACCACTCACCTCCAGGCCAATTTACAATTGATCCTCCTCAAGCCTTATAAAGACTTCCTTACATGTAATACCATGGGACAATACAACGGGCCACCAAATACCATGGACCACCAAATACCATGGAAAAATACCATTGGCCATCAAATACCATGGGCCCAAAAACATGTGCTAGACCTAAAGCACCTTTGACTCATTCTTGAGTTAAGGTTAACCCTAGCAATACCCACTTTAAACTTGAATTGGATTAATCACCAACCCACCTCAAATTTTTTACTGAGGAATCTCACATACACCCCCTTATCACCTATGTCTATTTCTCGAATTTACCGGTGAGTTACCAAGGGTATGCATGCCTTACCAGGTCTAAAAACATTATTCCTATTTACATGCAAACTGGTCCACTAATTTTTTTTAGTGTGTCTTCATGGTGAATACACCATCACCATTTGTTGCTTAATCCTCTTTCTTTTCCATGCTCACTTTCTTGGTCGTCTACTTGCTCGTTTTTTTCCATTCTCTTTCTGTACCTTCATCCAACCCTATCATTGACGTCCATATAAAGAAGAATCCATATACCAGATTACATGGGTCCTCAACTACTGTAACCACCAATTGCATAGGAATTTTCTTCACATACATGGCTCATCAATATTGGTCCCATAACTAAGATTAAA
The DNA here is from genome assembly GCA_001517045.1 of Pseudotsuga menziesii. NCBI lineage: Eukaryota > Viridiplantae > Streptophyta > Pinopsida > Pinales > Pinaceae > Pseudotsuga > Pseudotsuga menziesii. Next base: position 187,253 of record LPNX010227084.1, on the reverse strand, counting down.
CCATATCATATTCCTCCTGCATTCAAATACTCAACCTCTCTGGTCTACATCAAGTTAGGCTATGAGTACACCTGCCACCCTCATACCTACCTAGTGGTTCATTTCACACCTAATGCAACATCCCTTCTTTGTGCATAAGAGGGGTACCTTGTTCTTCTAGCACTTGAGGAAATTACATTATAACCAGGAACCCAAAAATACTGCTAGAGTGTTAGGTACCACCAAACATGCACCCCATAATTGATTCAAAACCAAGTACAACACAACGAGCACAACTATATTCCAAAGCATGGCTCTAATAATAGTTCTTAGGATTTAAGCGAGCATCACATAATAGTAATATGTGAGAAAAACATGAGCATAAGCAACCATTAAATATAGACACACAAGGTTTACGTGGAAAACTAAAAACTAGGAAAAACCAACATAATAGATCTATTATATCCCTTGACCTAAACCAGCCAAGCCAAGCCAAGTGAGCTAGCCACCACTAACCTCTAGGACACTTTACAATGGAGCCTCCACAAGTCTTATAAATAATTCCTTACATGCAATACCATGGGACAATACCATGGGCCACCAAATACCATTGGCCAACAATACCATGGAAAATATGATGAGCTACACAAAACCATGTGCCCAAAAACTATGTTCAATACCTCAACCACCTTTGACTCATTCCAAGTCAAGGTTAACCCTAAAAACCAATATTCGAGATCTATTAAAATAAATATCAATGATTGAGATTCGTTCTGGGTTGATGTATGTTGGGAGTGTTATATTCTTTGCATGAGATTGACTAGAAAATTTGACAGTCAACTAGCATTAGTTGGATGAAGTTGAAGGAAACAAACAATGAATGATCTTGTTGATTGACTGATTGGATTAGTTGTTTGGTTGAAAGGAAGTTGACTTGGTATACAATATTCAACAGATGCATATGATTCGATGAATACTTGGATGACTAGAAGCGCAACATATTTAACTATAACTGGAAATTCAAAGAAGGACAACCATATTTGGTTAGGAGGTTATGGACTAGCATTAATGGGCAGTTAGTTGCATTGCACCTATAAATAAAATATAATGACGGTGTATCTAAAGCATGGTATAAATAGTTGATCATAGTGTATTATTGCATATCGTGAGTGAGAGTAATCACATGTGTAATGGTGTGTACCTACTAGTATGTGTCAGTACCACCCAAGTATAGTGAATTAATGCTTGATAATAGATGATCCAAGAGCTCAACGGCTTACTCTTTTTCCCAAATAAGGGGTTTCAAGGATAATCCTTTGTGTTATGCATCGATTATTTGTGTATGCCATTTTCACTTAATGTCTATGTAACCATTTAACTATATGAATCAAATTGGAAACCTACTCAAGATAGCTAGTGTGTGGACCCAACAAGGTCTAGGTGACATCAACAAAGGGTTTGTGTGACCCAACGTTCTTATAAATCATGTGTATAGTCACCTTATAAACCCATTTTGTGTCCATGAAAAGGATTAAATATCCACATTGTTGGTGAGTTAAGATTCAATCCCAACTGTTAATTTGTGTGTGATCGAATGACCAAGAATAAAATTCAAGCATGTCAAAAGGAAAGCACGAGGTGACATGGCACAAAGTGACATGGAACAAGAAGTAACATGATGAAGTGATGTGGCATTCGAGACCAACCCTTTGTATTATAGGTAATTTGAAAAATCATCCTATGAGACCTCAGATCATTCGAATTTGGTTATAAAAATTGTTTGGTTGTGAGAGATTCCTTGTTGATCATTTCACAAGTTAGGAAACAAACTTCACTAGAGTATAGAATTTTCAATCATTTGCAAACCTGGATTGTCAACTTAGAAAAAAACATTGAGGACCTCAAATGGGCACACATCCACAAAAGTAATAACATTCAAGTTGACGTGTTAGCTAATATATCCATGGCACTTGGATAGGAGAACTTAACTGAAAATGGAAACCACCCTTATCCTAGGTGGATCCCCTAGGTATAATTTGAAATTTCAAACTTAAGTTTGTATCCCCCTTATGTGCATGTATTACATCTAGAGGAAATTTGAATGTTCAAGCACAAGAATTAAAGGAGCCATCCCTTCAATCATGGGAGAAGGCACCCAAAGAATTTTTATGCTTAAGGAGACCCTTCAACATGTTGATATGGTAGTTTGGCTTGATTCGAGACATCAATCTAGGATTTTACCTAGTTATGTGGACTAGTTTGACAATGGAAATAGTTTAATTAGTGATCCTAAGAACTTGAATCCAAGCTATGTTCAATTAAGGGTGGAAAATCATGTTTTTCAAGTTCATTGGTTTCAGGGATTTGAGAATTTGTGGAGGTTTATTGGGGGGATCAGATAGAGCTCAGTTGATGTTGGAAGCAAGGTAGAAGATGGGTTTTATTGTATCTAAAAGGAGCATCCTATGTGGTGGGAAGCAATCATTGGTCTGGTCGGTCCTACTTAGCCTCTAGTGGACTAGAATCCTTTGAAGGTGGTGGATCATGCACCATTTGTAAGCTAGTTTGTAGGATAAAAAATGTAGTGAGGTTTATTGCAGAGCATGGGAAGGGTATTCTCTATGTAGATAGAGGCTAGAGTATACAATTGATGATTTATTTGTAGCAAGGGAAGCATGGTGGGTGACAATATTTGGTATACTTCTTATATGGTATGTCAGTTCTTTGGATATATGTTGGGTTTCTATAGTGAAACTCATTGCATGTTTCTTTCTCAACCTTTTACCTCAAGAGAAACCTGTCTTTACGTTGGTCTTGTGGGTAATGGAGCAGGTGTGCATTATGAATATAGGAGAAGGTTAATGCTACATAGATAACCAATCTCATTTTGTAATTTCAATACATGAAAGAATGTATCAGGGATCTACAGTTAACCCTGCGGTGGTGAAATTTGCAAATGGAGGGTGTACTTTGGCCATCCATGAGGCAATTGACCATGTCTTGATTCTCGATCATCATCTTGACGATTTTAAGCAAGAAGCTCATGCAAAAATTTCCCATATGGAAAAATTGAATGTCGAAATTGAAGTGCAACAGTCCATTTGCATCGAATCCATTCTCGAGTGAATAAGAATGTTGGATCTCGAACCATTGATGAAGCCTTAGTTTCTAAAATTATCGATAGTGTTATTGCAGTTTCAAACTTTGCTACTCCACAAGAATAATTTGGTAACGTTTAAGGTTTGTTAGGACTTGTAGATGCTCTATTTCTATGTTTTGTTTTTAGGTCAATATGTAAAGGTTTATAATAGTAAAATAATTTTTTTTGTATATCACACAGTCTCGAGGCTACTTATAGAGGAAAGTTAGATAGAAACTATGTCGTGGGATGTAGATCTAGACTAGTTTGAAACTTATGTATATTTTTGGTTGTTTACCTAATTCTTTTAATATAAATTTACCCACTTCTGTTAATAATAATAATAATAATGCACCTCCTAGTAGGAACACATGTTCTTCACATTTAGGCCCAAATTTATATATTATATTCAAATTAAAAATATTTATAAGTTTAAGAGAAAATAACACTATAAGTTTAAGAGAATATCAAAGTTGATTCCCACCAATGCACACATTGTTTAAGTTATTTTGATGAATATGTATACAAGTAAGAAATCAAGATAGAGTTATATTACTATTTTTCTCCTTGCGCAGACTCCTTCAAAACAACAGTTCATGTTTATCGATGCCCTGTAATAGTTATAAAAGATCCTTGGAACATATCAGGGACTAACATCTTGGTTAAGCATGATTTTTCTAGTGACATTGTCGGGAAACGAAGAAATATAATTATCTTTTTCCATGGGGACAAGTAAAATCATACGCTCTTATTGCTTGAACTGAAACAAAATTAGATTGCTAGTTATTAAATTCACCTAGCAACTCCACCAAGGAAAATATGGAATTTGGTGTAGGAACACTCGCACAAACCCAAATCATGAAGAATTCACAACCCTGCAATATCCTATTTTCATCACCGGGTAACCCACCTAGAAATTATTATCCTCCTAAATTTTCTCCTCAATTTACTTAGTCTAAATTACTCTTTGAAACTCCTCGATGAGATTCTCCCCACAAAGCTCCCGCTACTCCATTAATTGATTTCCTAGATCCTCCTATCGCAAGCATTGAAAGTGGGGCATATTATTCACAAAAAAATCCTAATAATATTAAAATATCATTACTCTAGAGGCATTTTACTTAATCTTTCATCACCTAATGTCTGGGACAAAAGTGGAGGAGGCAGCGGAGGGGGTGGAGGCCCATCACCATCACGTCTACCATAATTCCATCGCTTGGTTGTATCCTATCATGGAACCTTAATATTTCCCACACCTCTAAGTGATATGCTTGACCACTACCTTGAACTATTTCCTAAGTATGATGGTAGTACAATAACTTTCACATAAGAACATATGGCTCATTTCAAGATTTTACTAATAACATTTTTATGGAGAATGATAATGGATATATGAGGGTGTTTTCCCAAACCTTAGAGGGAGATGTTCGTAAATGGTTCCAATCCATCCTTGCAACCTCAATTGAGACTATGGATGAATTAGAAAACAAATTTATGAAGAAATGGGGAGAAAAGTGAGACAACATGTACTATTTGACTAAGTTCTCAGCCCTCAAGAAAAACAACTAAGAATCAGTAATTGAGTTCAAAGTGAGATTTAATAAATTGTACCATAGAATCCCTGAGGATATTTGATCGACAAAGCCAACTGACTAAACTATCTATGTTGGAATTTTTCCATCCAATATTGCCACTTTTCTCATTAGAAAGAATTTGAGGTAAAAAATGGGCCTCAAAAGGACCAAAATGTACTATAAAAATCAACCAATTACATTCTAGTAGATGACATCACCCCCCATGGTTGAGGTGGCATTGCATGAGTTAAGAATGCTTCTTTCTCACATTTTCTATGGTGGATGAAAATCCATAGTTAACCAAGGTAGTGGTACAAGTACTTTTAAGTCATAAAGTGAAGTACTCACAATAAAAGTCATTTCACACTTTCTCATAAAATAATATTATTGTTATTTTCAAGTAAAGTACTTACAATTCACTTTCTCATAAAATAATATTATTGTCATTTTCAAGTAAAGTACTCATAATTCATAAAAATGTCTTTTCAGATTTTTTTATAAAATAATATATTGTCATTTTCATGTTTTTTAATTTTAAATTATATATTCACTCAATTGTATTTAATATCATAATGTCAAAATAATATATATATATAATCTTGTACTTTTAAAATAAATTAAATTCATGAATGATATTTATATGAAAAAAATATGTTAGTTATGCATATAAATTAAATTAATTTTTGGTTTAATTTTATTTACAAGTTCAAGACAAATAAATGTTAAAGGACAATAAATTTTTAGGAATTTACAATGAATCTTAGTCACATCATTCTAGAGTTATTTTATTAATTTTATTTATAGTTAATTTAGAAGAGTAACTCAACCATGGTTACTTATATTGTGCATTAAAAGTAGTGTAGGAGGTGAGTTGTCATATATACCTACCCCATAAAACCCCTAACTCATAATATTTTAATATATCTTATATTTTTGTAGTACATCTCTTAGGAGGCCCATTTTTTACCTCAAATTCTCTCTAATGAAGAGAAAGGCGGTCATCCTCTCTCCTCATTATACATGATGATACAATTGATGTTGAGGGTAGTATTAGAGTAGGAGGAAAAATTAAGCTTGCAAGTGACATATATCAAAAGGAGAAAGACAAGTCCAAAGATGAGGATGGTACCTAAAATGGGGCTAAATAATATTAGGAATTTAAGATTGAACAGATGTATTGAATCATAAAAATCCTATCCAACAAGATAGCCATGATGGAAATAGAAGACAACAATCCTAGTAAACCTTCTCCAGTGAGAAATCCCACTAAGTTCAGAAGGCTGTATAATCTATAGATGATGTACAGGGAGAAAAGGATTAAGGATTAACCTTTGTGACCTCTTGTACATGAAAACAATAATAATCTTCTTGAGCCTCCTGATGAAGATAAATATGAAGATATTGGAGAAGAGATAAATTGGTTGCATGATGAATCTAGTACTACCATCTCACACAGAATGATTATAAAAATTCATTTCTCTATAATGAAGCTAATTGTTATCATTTCATTTCACAGAAGAATTTTTTTTCAGTCAGCCTAGGCCTGAATTGATCTCCTCCCCAAAATCAAAGTTAGGGACAAATTTCAAGGCATTTGGGTAGACAGAACTCTGGAAAAGCAAAACCCTAATTTTCTCCTGAACCAGCTCTGCAGGATTTCAGCTCAAGTTTCAGATCCGACATCTTGAACTTGGTAAGATCTAAAATATTTTGTAATTCCATTTGAGGTTCTCATTTAAGATGTATTATCATACCAAGCTTGATGAAAAGCTTGAGGGAGCTGAAAACTTCCGAGCCTGGAAGTATAGGATCTCCTTGGGCCTGGAAGAAAATGAGTTAGACTCCTACATCCATGAGGAGGTTCCAGTTACAGAGGGAGATGAGGAAAAGGCCTTACATAAGAAGAAGATGGTTATGGCAAAGATGATCATTGCTGATTCTATCAAGGATCACCTTATCTCACAGGTGTCCTCTCTCAAGACACCTAAAGCTATGTTTGATGCCCTAACCAAATTGTTTGAAGGGAAGAACATCAATCGGAAGATGACCTTGAGAAACCAACTGAAGAATGTGAATATTTAGAATGCAAAAACAATCCAGTCTTACTTCACAAGAGTTTCTCAAATCAAAGAGAAACTAGAAGCAATTGATGAAGAAGTGGAAAATGCAGAGATTGTAATGACTACATTGAATGGCCTTCCTAGGTCATGGGATTCTTTCATCCAAGGAATCTGTGCTAGGAATACGTTAGTCAAGTTCAGCAGACTATGGGAAGAGTGCTGTCAAGAAGAAGCTTGGATAGCAGCTCGAGAAGAGAAGATGGGAAGTGAATACCAAGCTCTTACAGTACATTCCAAGTCTCACTCCAAGTCAAGCAAAAGAAGACCTCATGGTTCTAGAGGTAAGCACTCTCACAGAGATAATACTAGAAGAGATGTATCTAGGATCATATGCTATACTTGTGATGAAGCAGGACACTATGCAAGGAATTGTCCTAACAAACAGAAGACAGTAAAGAAGAGAAACAAAAGAAGACATCATGCTCATGCTGCAGAGGATGATGAACCATCCAAAAAGAGATCTAGATATGAAAGTGAAGATTCTTCAAGCGAGGATGAATATGTTCTAATATCAGCTCTCACAAGTAACATTACTCATGGTAGTGATGATTGGCTTATATACAGTGGGGCTTCCAAACATATGACTAGATTCAAGGAATCCTTTGTAAGATTGTCAGAACATGAATCACCTCACAAGGTAAAGCTAGGAGATGACTACCAATATCCAATAAAAGGTAGTGGGGAATATTCATATAAGTTAGACTCTGGAAAATATATAACAATGAAAGAAGTATTGTTTGTGCCAGGGCTCAAGAAGAACCTTCTCTCCATATCAGCATTAGATGCAAAAGGAATGTGGGTTGCATTCATAGATGGTCAAGTCATCATGTGGCTAAAAGGAAAGACTATCGATGATGCGGTAGTAATTGGAGAACAAGAAGGAGGATTATACAAATTGAAGGGCCATCCAGAACAAGCCTTGGTCCATGACACAGTAGAGCCAAGTGAACTTTGGCATAGAAGGCTTGCACATGTGCATTACAGAGCACTACCTATTGCAAGCAAAGCTGTCGAAGGTCTTCCAGAAATCCAAGCAAAACATGATGGGTTCTGCAAAGGATGTGCGAAAGGAAAGAATACAAAGAAGACAATTCCAAGCAGTGAAAGTAAAGCAAAAGGAATCTTGGAAATCATCCACTCCGATGTATGTGGTCCTATGTCATCAAACTCTCTAAGAGGGTATGCATATTATGTTTCTTTAATTGATGACTTTTCTAGGAAGACATGGGTTTACTTCATGAAGAACAAAGACGAAGTATTCAGCAAGTTTAACGAATTCAAAGCCTTGATCGAAAATCATACTGAAAAGAAGATCAAGACCATTCGATCAGATAATGGAGGAGAATTCACTTCAAATGAATTCAAAGAGCTATGCAAAGAATCAGGGATTAAGAGGGAGTTGTCCACTCCTTATAATCCACAACAAAATGGGGTTGTGGAATGGAAGAACAGAACCATCATGGAAGCTGCAAAAGCTATGCTTCATGATCAAGATCTTCCTATGCATCTTTGGGCGGAAGCTGCCAGAACAACGGTGTATGTACAGAACCATACTCCACATAGAGTACTCAAGAACAAGACTCCTGAAGAAGTCTTCTCCGGCAAGAAACCAGAAGTCAACCATCTCAGAATATTCAGCTGTCCTGTGTACATCCACATTCCAAAAGAGAAGAGGACTAAATTATATCCTTCAAGAAAGAAGGGTATATTTGTGGGATACTCTAAAAGATCGAAGGCTTACAGAATATATTTCCCAGGATATAAGAATATTGACATCAACAGGGATGTGACATTTGATGAAGATAAAACTTACAACAAATCCAGAAAGAGACCTACTGAAGAACCTGAGGAAGCAGAAGCACCCAATATTCTAGATACAACCATTAATGAAGAAACTCGAGAAGAAGATCGAGAATTTGAAGAACCACAAAGACCTGTAGATCCATCTCTGGAGAAGAATCCTCATAAGAGGACACCTACTTGGGTACGAGAACTTATCCAAGGTGCAGAAAGATATGGGGCTCTAGAAGAGAATCACAGAGAAAGAAAGAGAACCAAATCCTGTTCTGGGTATGTAGCTTTACTATGTGATTTCATTGATAAAGAACCTTCCAGTTATGAAGAAGCGACAAAACAGAAAGAATGGAAGGATGCTATGATTGAAGAGTACCAATCGATCATGAAGAATCATGTTTGGGATGTTGTCCCAAGACCAGATGGGAAGTCAGTTGTAACTTCCAAATGGATCTACAAGATCAAACATGTTGTAGATGGTAGCATTGAAAAGTATAAGGAAAGATTCGTAGCTCGAGGATTCTCTCAGAAAGAGGGAATAGACTATGAAGAGACCTTTGCACCTATAGCCAGATACACTTCCATCAGATCAGTACTTGATCTGGCTGCAGTAATGAAATGGAAGATACACCAAATGGATGTCAAAACTACTTTCTTGAATGGTGTAGTGGAAGAGGAAGTGTATGTAGAACAAGCACTCGGTTTTGAGACACATGACAGGGAGTCTCATGTATGCAGATTGAAGAAAGCCCTGTACAGTTTTAAACAGGCACCCAAGACATGGTACGATAGAATTGATAGCTTTCTATTCAGTTTGGGCTTTACCAAGAGTAAAGCAGATTCCAACCTTTACTACAAGGTTGAAGATGGCAACCCAGTGATGCTTCTACTATATGTAGATGATCTGTTCGTGAGAGGAATGGATGGGTTGATTACTGATATGAAGAGAAAGATTGCTACCGAGTACGAGATGAAGGACTTGGGTATGATGCATTAATTTCTAGGTATGGAGGTGTGGCAAAGTACGAATGGAATCTTCCTTAGACAAGGGAAGTATGCATTAGAAATCCTGAAGAGGTTTGGGATGATGGACTGCAAGATTATGCCCACACCTATGGCATCAAACCTGAAGCTATTGAATGATGCTTCTTCAGAGTCGGTTGATGCTATGATGTATTGTTAGATGATTGGTTCATTGATGTACCTAACAAACATGAGACCAAACATTTGCTTTGCTATGAACACCTTGAGCCAGTTCTTGAAAGATCCGAGAAATGTTCATTTGATTGCTGCAAAGCATGTTCTGAGGTACCTGAGGGGTACAATTGATTATGGGCTCAAGTACAATGCAAATCAAAAGATCAACTTGGAGGGTTATGTTGATTTATATTGGGCAGGTAGTGCCATCGATAGGAAGAGCACTTCAGGGTGTTGCTTCAGTATGGGATCAGGTGTGATCTCTTGGTTTAGCAGGAAGTAATCCTGTGTGGCACTGAGTATAGCTAAAGCTGAGTATGTCGCAGCTTGTTCACCTAGTTTTGAGGCAGTATGGTTGAGGAAGCTACTGTTTGATTTATTTGATCTCCAGATGGATTCTACTTGTATACATTGTGACAACTAGAATTGCGTGAAGTTATCAGCGAATCCGGTGTTCCATGAAAAGTCGAAGCACATCGAGATCAAGTATCACTATATCATGGATATGGTGCAGAGAGGAGCAGTGAAGCTCTAGTATGTTGCGACAGAGGAACATATAGCTGATGTGTTGATGAAGCCATTAGCCATACTGAAGTTCGAGTACTTTAGGGAGAAGCTTGGTGTTCTCTAGACCGAGGTTTCCTCCAAGGGAAAGTGATGAGTCCCAAAGCCATTATGACGAGCAGGTCAGATATAAGGGCTAAGCCATTCTATCATGGTGAGAGGATTCGGTTCCTTCCATGTCAGATATGAGTGCTAAAGATCCAAATCCATTTTGACGAGCAGGTCAGATGTAAGGGCTGATCCATTCTGTCATGGTGAGGGGATTAAGTTCCTTCCATGTCAGATATGAGTGCTGGACATTTTGTCAAGTAGGATAGATGTAAGGGCAACTGCCACTCTCTAGGAGAGTGGAGGCACCTGGTCAGTTGCCAGGTAGCTTAGTCTGGGACTACGGGCCTTTCTGACGAGGGTGGAGGATTTGGTTCCTTCCAGATCAGATGCAAGTGCATGCCATTCCATCATGGTGAGAGGATTAAGTTCCTTTCATGGCTGATGTAAGTATAGGCCATTCCGTCATGGTGAGAGGATTAAGTTCCTTCCATGGCCGATGTAAGTGTGGGCCATTCTGTCATGGTGAGAGGATTAAGTTCCTTCCATGGCCGATGTAAGTATGGGCCATTCTTTCATGGTGAGAGGATTCAGTTCCTTCCATGTCAGATGTAAGGGTAGGCCATTCTATCATGGTGAGAGGATTCATTTCCTTCCTTGACAGATGTGAGTGCGGGGCCTTTATGATGTGATTGTAGTTTACTACATGATCAGATGTGAGTGCTGGGTGTGCCTTTATGACGATTAGGTCAGATGTAAGTGTTGGGCGCACCTTTATGACGAGTAGGTCAGATATAAGTGCTGGGAAAAGACCTACCTGATGGTTAGGCCTCCAACCAACATGAAAGAAGCCTGGCTCTGTAGAACTTCCTATGATGAGATAGTACACACATGATGATGACCAGATGAGATCTAGATCAAGATATGATCTAGATCCAGTTATGATGACTTCGAGAGATCCAAATCGAGTGATGATCCAGATCCAGCAGTGATGATCCAGATCGAGAGATGATCCAGATCTAGATCTAGATCGAGTGATGATCCAGATCCAGTCCAGTGATGATGATCCAGATCGAGTGATGATCTAGATCTAGTGATGTTGATCCAGATCAAGAGATGATCCAGATCTAGTGATGATGTCCCATGATGATCCAGATCGAGAGATGATCCAGATTTGAAGAATGAGGATGACTTGAAGACTTAGAAGACTCGAGATGCAAATGATGAGATGATCCAGTTGATACAAAGAAGAAGACCAGTGCTGAAAATTGTGTTGAAAGAATACCTTCCTAGTTAAGAGGGAGTGTTGATGTATTTGTAACTTCGGAATGTATTCATCTATGTATCTTATGTATTGTAACTCGATGTTTATTCCAGGATGTATCTATTATGTAATTGAGTCATGTTGTCATGCCCCGATGTTTCGATCAGGAGAATCAATAATGTAAACAAGTCATGTCAAGTCATAGTGGGTAACCCTCCGATTTTGTAAGGGTTAAAGTCCCCGCAGTTCCGAGGCACTAGGGTTATTAGACTCTCCAAGTAGAGGTCGGCCCTAGTAGGGTTTTAGTCATGTCGGGATTAGTATAAATAGAGAGCTGGGGTCTCTATTTAGTACAGATCACTCACACACTCAAGTGTAGCACATAGTTGAGGAAGGAGAAGACAATGGGGCTAGACAAGAAGAAGATTACTGCTTTCGGGAGTGCATCTTACTATTTTGGGGTTTTACATCTTGTGCTGATTCTATCTCTGAGGAAGTTGTGGGGTTTTCTCCATTTATGGTTTCCCCGATCAAAAACACTGTGTTCATTGTCTCTTGTGTTTGATTGTTGTACTTGTTATTCTTTCAATAAAGATCCTAACATAATGCTAGCTTAATGTTGAAAAACTAACAAAATTTAGCGGTAAGATTAATTTTCTCAGAAGATTCATCTCTAACTTCATTGGTAAGATATCCCCGAGGGGTATCTTAGTTGGTTGGAGTTCAAATCCAAAGACTGTTTGATATTGCGGTTGGAGGTTTAATTATCACGAATCCAAGTCTTTGGTTCCTTGGAGGTTAGGCTCCCGAAAATGGATCCAATAGGGCAGGGCCCCTTTGGGTGGGACACCTAGAATTATTATTGTGGATGTAGTGATCTCGAACCTCTATTTTAAAGACCATGAACCGCATGAAAAAATAGTTTAATGCATTGGTTAAAGCACTCAAATATTTTATAGATGATACTATGCACTCAAAAATTATTGCATATGTTACATGAAGAACTATCAAAGAAATCCTTTGTCATCCAAAGAGTGAGGCAAGAAGAGGGAAATGGATTACAAAGATAAATGAATATCACCTGGAAATTAAACCAACCAATATTTTAAAGGGATAGGGGTTAGCCAAGCTACTAGTTGAGTCTAAATTCCAAGAATTGGACATCAATCTAGTGGATCAAATGTTAGTTTTTCTAGAAGAAGGTATCATCAAACTCTTCCACTTTATATCACCGCTAAGTTTGCACAATCTTAGTGGTACAAGGATATTGTGTTTTATATGTAAAAATTAACTTGTCCTACAGAGTTTGATAAAGATAAGATGACATATATCAATCGTAAGGCTGTCAACTATTTTTGTCTTGATGTCTATTTATTTTGGAAGGATCCTCTTATATTTCTCCTAAACCATGTGGTTGAAGAAGAAACTAAGGGCTTAATATTGGAATTTCATAGAGGTTTCATGCATGGTGATATATCACATATAAAGTTCTTCAATTCAATCATTACATACCCACTTTGTTTGTTGAAACCAATAAGATTGTTCGAGCCTATGTAGAATATAATATGTTTGTAGGAAAACAAAAGCTTCGACCTCTACCACTCAAACCTATTAAAATAGAGGCACCATTCCTATAGTGGGGACTAGAATTCATTGGTGATCAATCCAAACTGTAGTCGCACAACAAAAAAGATCCTTAATGATACTTATTACTTCAACAAATGGGTTGAGGCTATACCAACTAGAAATTTGAATCATACTGCCATCATAAAATTATTAGAGGAGAATATTCTCGAAATATTTGGTTTCCCTAGAAAGTTCATCATAGATAATGCATAGGATTTCAAATACACTAAAATGATGATTTTTTGTCAAGATTATAACTTTGAACTGGTTCACTCAAGATATTACTATCCTTAGGGAAATGGACTAGAAGAATACCCAAATAAAAGTTTAATTACTATCATCAAGAAGATGCTTGACCAGAAAACAAAATTTTGGGATTCACATCTCAAATATTCCCTTCGGGATGGTAGAATCAGTGTCAAGAGGGATAAAGGTACCTCCCCTTTCAAATTAGTCTATGGAAAAGAGGCAGTCCTTTCCATCCAACTTGGTCTATCAGTCATGAAATTGTTACAACTTGAGATGGATGAACCAAATAATATGGAAAGAAGGATCCATCAATTGATCGAAATACAACAAGTTAGAGAACAACTACATGATACTATAAATATCCACCAGGAAAAGATGAAATCTATATTTGATGGAAATGAAATATATAGGGATTTCTAGTTAGGAGACCTTGTTCTAAAATGGGACGCTAGAAGAGAAGAAAAATCCAAGCATGGAAAGTTTGACAATCTATGGTTGGGTCCGTTCAAAGTTGTATCCATACAAGAAAATAACAGATATGAACTATCACCGATTGATGGTGAATTCTTGGGAAATCCTGTAAACAATAGGTTTCTCAAGTGCTTCTTCCATTATAAATTTTTCACTCTTTCTGAGAATTTGTACTATTATTTAAAATAAAATTTCCTTTTATTTTTAATTTTTCGATAGTGAAGTTTGATTTCATGTAATTTTCTAAGGCTAATATTTTTATCCTAGAATTGTGAAAAATAAGGTTCTGAGAAGAGAAGCATTTAGAGTTACTAAGACTCCACAATCCAATGAACTAAGGAACACGTCTATTGCTCTCAGACTCCATTGGAAGAAGAGATTGTCCTCGCTGAAGCCAATGCTATTGCTATATTTTTCAAGCAACTTAAGAAGTATATGTTCCCGCTCATAGTGCACGAACAAAACTTGCTCGTGTTTTTAGAGCATGAATTGGATACAACCACATTCCAAAGAGCCAAAAGGTGGTACATTAATGTTCCATGGGAGATAGCTGAAGACATACCATGTGATCGTGGAAAGTTATCTGTTTGTGGTTCGGATCATCCTCATGCAAAAATCAATGGCTATGATTAGCTCGGGGTAATGAATGTGCATGCAGTTTATTTATGGACCAGGATCCTAAATGAATACCACTCAAGGGACGTGCGAGTGCTTCAAATATGCTTTAGGGTCATGTAAGTTGTTTGCATAAACCTCTCTTCACCCAATCCTGAAAAAGGAACAATACCACTCGTGTTAGTGACTTGAGCTTTAAGCATGATCAATGGTATCTAGAGGAGTGATGCAACTATGGATGGCGACAAAACAAGGTTGTCATGAAGATCCTACTCAACGTGTGTTGGGATCTCAAGATCTTTTCAATCAACAAACATAATCGTATTAGAAGTTCAAATGTGCCCACTATTTAATTCTAAAGGTCATGTCATGAAAGAAAACTGCTTTAGACATGTGGCAATGATAAAAGGGTTATAGATAACTAAAATAGTTTCAATAATCCATCTTTGTCATGATCTTGAAACCATTGAACCTTCAAGATGGGACCCACATTTATAGAAATCGTTAAGATAACCAATTAAATCTTGTCAGACACCATGTATACAATAAGGTGATGGAACTGGTTAGCAGGGTGGTATGCAGTCATGTGAAGGATGCATGGTATATAGAAGGTGGGAATATCTTCAAATCTAGTTCATCAATGGTCATAAAATGTTCAGGATAAGGAAGAAGCTCACTTGTTATTTTGAGGCTTCACATCTTGAAATAAAACTGCTCAGGACACATGGCGTAAACATATGAGTTCAAGCTTGCAAAATAGGTTTGCAAAATCCTTCGCTTTGTTTATCTTGAAGTAGTAAACCACCATGCTAGTTTGCATCCTAAACCACTTATCTAAAAGAGCATTGACAAATACCCTATTTCCACGCATCTCTTCTCCCACAACGATTCAAATATTAACTAAGCACCTACCTCCATCTCATCCATACCCATTACATCATGTCACATGGAATTCACATTACTGGTGTCAAAATTTGCTTATATAAATAATTCCCCTGCCCTCTTATTCACACTATACAAATCTAGACATGTGTGCAAGAGAAATAATAATAATATATTACCTAATTGCAAATGAATGGAAGAATATCTCCAAATATCCACACTTGACCTCTACTCAACAGAACCTGTCAACTACACCTTTGGGAGTAGCCGACACATTCTCCTCACTTTCTACCCAGTAGTAGCTCCAAGCATCGATACCCCAATTTTATCAATTTCCACCTCAGCAGGTCCTCTAGGTGCCTAGTCAACAATACAACAAGAGGAAACAATAAAAGCAAGTTTAGCATCCAGGAAATATATGGTCCCAACTTTCCAGACCTATGACTAGTGCACATCATAGGTGATAACAACACTAAAGAGGAGATGCAGTTGAAGATGTTGTAGCATAAGGATAGTTGTCATATAACATAATTTGTTGTAACAAGTTTATAAATCCAAGAGCTATAAATAGGGATAGGGACCTCCTTCATAAAGGTTAACATTTGATTGGGGAAAAGTGTAACTTTTCAAGTTTTTGTTTGATCAAGCTTCTATACCTGCAATATTTTCTATCTTGGAGCATTGGGGATTCAAAGATTTTGATGGTTATAGTCTGTACACGTCCTTTATGTTAACATCTCTTTAATTTCTATGTAATTGGTCTTGGAGCATATAATACAATCCCTAGAGGTAGACTTTTGTCCCACACTTGATTCAGGTGATGTGATGAATGTTTATTTTCTTGTGATATTTCATAGTATTTTACTTGGAATAAAGTTATTGTCCCTATGAGTATTTCGATAACTCTACATTTTGTTTAGCTATTGAATTATGTTTTCTTAGTACTCTTTCAATACCATGGGAATTAGATTTACTTTTCAAGTACCTACTTCTCATTCCATCCATTCACCTTCTCCATAGTTTTTTCACTAATATAAAAGTTGAAGCCCACCAATGCACACATTGTTTTAAGTCATTTTGATGAATTTGGATATAAGAAAGATATCAAGTTAAAGTTACATTACTCTTCTACTCCTTGAGTGGACTCCTTCAAAATAACAGTGTAAGATTTTTGATGCCCTGGAATAGTTCCAAAACAACCATGGCACATCTCAAGGACTAACATTGGAGATTGACAAATTGAAAAATATAAATCATGGTTAG
Source organism: Pseudotsuga menziesii (assembly GCA_001517045.1). NCBI lineage: Eukaryota > Viridiplantae > Streptophyta > Pinopsida > Pinales > Pinaceae > Pseudotsuga > Pseudotsuga menziesii. The sequence continues at coordinate 170,468 of LPNX010227084.1, read as the reverse complement.
TAGAAAAAGGTTTTTTTTCAACATGAAGGTATTGAGTATACTAAAACTATTTCTCTAGTTTCTTATAAAATGAATGCAATAAGGACCATACTTTCTCTTGTTTCATCTTATCAATCAGAATACAACCAAATGGATGTCAAGAGTTTTCTTTTGAATGGTGATTTTTGTGAAGAAATTTATATGCAAAATCCACCTGATTTTATTAGTATTCTTGAAACTTCGATTTTGGTATGAAAATTATACAAGTCGATATATGGTATAAAACAAAGGCCTAGAGCTTGGTATGAGAAAATTGATACTTATTTCTTGAAGAATGGTTTTAAGAGGTGTATATCTTATCAAAATATACACGTTAAGAACTTTGATGATGATGTCCTCATTGTGACTTAATATGGATGATCTTATCCTTACTCGCAACCAACTTACATTCCTATAAGAAATGAAGAATACTCTTAAGAATTCATTTGAAATGATCGATTTAGGCCCATAGCATTATGTTTTGGGTGTTTAGATTTGGCATATGGATGATGGTCTATTTCTCTCTCAACCTAAGTATGCTACAAATTTACTTTATTGATTTCATATGAGTGATTGTAATCCTTCTCCAATGCCATTTCATTTCGGTGTAACGTTAACTATTGAGTGTGATACTCCTCTTGTTTATGCCACTTTGTATGGTCAACTTGTGGAAAGTTTGATTTATTTGACACATCGCAGGCCTTATCTCTCTTTTGCAATCAACATGGTTTCATGGTTTATGCAAAATCCTCATGAAACTTAGTCATTGGAAAGCATCAAACATAATTATCTTAAGTTTATAAGGGACACTGAATTATGGTGTTTTATACTCTAGCAGGGATACAATTTCTCTTCTTGGTTATACAGATTCTGATTGGGAAAGGGATACTTCAGATAGAAGGTTTACTTCAGGGTAAAATCTTTCAACTAGGTTTGGGTATGATTTTATGGTACAATAAGAAGTTGCGAACTCTTTTTCTTTATTCTCTTGAAGAAGAGAACAAAGCATCTAAGGAAGACACTAAAGAATCAATGTGGATCCCATATGTTCTTACAAATATTGAATTGGTTCAAAAATATCCTATTGAGTTAATATGTGACAATCAAAGTGCAATTCATCTCGCATACAACTCAATGTATCACTCAAAGACCAAACAAATTGACCTTGATACTCACTAAATTCAAAATCTTGTGGTCGATGGTGTTATTTGTTTGAGTTATTGTCCCACGAAAAACCAAGCAATCGATATCTTTACTAAATTCATGACAAAATAAAAGTTTGTGTATCTTCGAAGTTTGTTGGGAATGTAAGAAGTTGCCCGCAAGGGGAAAAAATATCGTAATTCCATCTTCCTCTATATATGCCTGTCGTTTTCATTAGTCATCACTAAGATGAAGAGTTGGAATGTGTAATACGCATGATGTTGTAATATGTTATGATGCCTTATCTATCAAAGGAAGGCATAAAGGTTTCTATATTTTGTAAAATGAGTTCTCCCTCCTGCAACATGGAGTAATATTCTCATATTACCATCCATTATATAAGGAGGTGGAAAATCGTTTACCCCACATGTATTATGGTATGTAATTCTTCCATACCTCTAGATATATAATAGAGGTGGAGGAGACCCTTTTTTGTATGTTGATAATTATATTCTTATGTTATTGTGAAGCTATGGTAATCATATGTGAAGTGGAGCACCAATGTAACATTGGATTTTTTGGTAAATATATTGTTGTATGTTTATTACATATTTCTTAATACTCTAATAATATTAGTGTTTTGACTATTTAACTAAATGATATCATACAAAATGATGGGAAAAAATGGATCAATCATGATTTTTTTTTGCTCCAACAGTGAACTAATGACTATTTAAGTGATTGATATCACACACACTATAATATCACTTAAATCAATGCATACTAATAATTATATTATTAACATGACTATTAGATCATATTTCATTTCCCAATGAAAAAAAATCAAATTAGAGGGATGTTATAGATGATAACATAAATCTTGATCTAAAGATATAGATCAATAGATCATAGATGTCCCTTAGTGCAACTAAATTAGATTAGGGTTTCCACCATTTGATTGTAGTGATTCTAGATATACTGAACTAACTGAGGAAACTGAATCATATTAGAGTTTTGACTATTTAAATGAATGATATCATACAAACTGGACATAATGGATGGATCAACATTAGGGGTTTTAGCTCCATTAATGAATAAATCATAGATGTCATTCTTATGACCTAACTATGGTGATTTTATCTACTCAACTAAATGTGGTAACTAAATCATATTAGGGTTTTGACTATTGAACTATATGTGACAATGTAAATTGTAATATGATTGAAATCATTGTATATTAATAATACTATTAGATCATATTGCATTTACCAATGCATTGATTTCAAATTAGAGGGATGTTAGATCATAATGTAAATCTCATCTAAAGACATACATCTATAGATCATAGATGTCCCTTATTGTAATTGAATCGGATTAGGATTTCCACCATCTAAAGGTTACGATAATGTGAATCATGTTATGTCTTAGACTATTAAACTGAATGATATCATACAAAATGTCCAAAATTGAATGATATCACGGGACTGATATGTCGAGTGATTGGATATTTTTTTAAGAAGAAAAAGTTCAGTTCCTTGGTATTTAGTGAATTAAAGGTATCAGTATTACAATTCAGTGATACAAGGTATCATATCCATCTAAACAATATGAGCATTAATTCCAAAGAGAGACAATACATACATATAGTGTTATCCATCCCCTCTACAAGGTGACAAAATACAAAAAATAAACTCCAAATGCACTACTAAAGAACACAAGTTTTAGTCCATCAATCGAAATTCAAGAAATGAACATATGAGGAGTCAATCAGAAAAACTGGAGAGTTTCCTCATGAATTCTCTCTCCATCCATAAAATCCAAGAAGGAAAGGCACCCCGTGTCTAAGATAAGTATATCCTTTGATAAGCCATCAACAATCATGTTATGTTCTCTATAAACATGCCAACAATTAGGGAAATAAAGGAACTTTTTACAGCTTCAATTCATGCACACCAATGATTAGGATCTAAAACCACAAGGGCAGAGACTGAATTTACCCAGTTTATAATAACTTTGGTTTCCCGAAATATATTTAACTTTGGAATCCCAATAGTTGTAGCAAAATGCTAAAGATTCCAAAGCGGCAGCAACTCAACATGAGTATTAATGCTAACCACACATCCCAATTTCAGATGATAGAAATGAATGTGGCTAATGTAAAGAATTATGGCAACACCACCAATACCTTTAGACACCACTCCATCAAAAAATTCAGTCACATAATTGAATACAAGAGCCCATCCAATAACATGTGAAGGTTTTGGAGAACATACAACAGGAAAACTTTTAAATAAACCAAGAATGCTAAAATTCAAAGTATTGATATCATGTTTCTGCTCCTCAAAAATACATCTATTGCAGGAATTCCAGATTTTCCAGACATAGAAGATGGGGATATATAACATTTTGTGAACATTTTTAAACCAAAGGCTCATATTTTCTTGTAATGTTAGTGCCTCCCATTTGAAAGTTGTTCTCAAGGATAATGCTAAAAGTTTCTAACTGCTTGGGAAAATGGACATGCCAAAAATATATGATCCACCATATCTGCCTTTGAGTTACACAAGCAACACCTGTTAGGACCAATCCATCCCCTCCTCAATAATTTTTCCCAAGTACTGATATGGTTTTCCGTGTAGAGCCAAATAAAGAATTTTAACTCGATAGGTAAATGCCACAGCCATAGTTGATGGTACCTCCATCCTTTTAACTCTTCCAGGTTTGTAAGAATAATAAGCTCATACGCTATCTCTGTAGTGACTTGTCCATTCACTTTGTTGAACATCCAATTCAAGCTTTCCTTCTGGTAAGTGAGTCTAATAGCCCCCTATAATAAGTAGCTAGTATATTGAACCCATTCTTCCTTCCAAGTACCACCAACTTCTATATCTTCCGCAGACAACCAGTAATAGTTTGAATAGGTTCCTTCTCCCAAATTGAGAGCATGATTTAGGGTAGAAATTCCATAATTGTTTAAATACGAAAGAAACACCGAGGAGAGAACAAAATTTGAGTTCATTCCAGCAATTGGGTCAACCCCTATCATGATAGATCTACCATTCCCAAATTTCAATCCCAACGCTCTTTTGATCCATGAGAGAACCCGATGGAATCCATTCCAAAAATAAGATGTTTATTGTACATAATTCTCCTCAACTCTAAGCCAACTATCAAGAGATGTCTTATTAAGGTATTTAGCCATGATCACCTGATTCCAAAGACCAATGTTGTTGAGTGCTAGCCATAATATCTGCATCCTGAGAGAGATAATTAACCAATCCAGGTTATTAATGTTCCAAACCCCAAAATCAAAAGGCCTATAGATGGTTTTCCAATCCACCAAATGAATCTTGCGCCTGGTAGCCAATCCACCCCATAGAAAATTAAATATAAGCTGCCGGAGGATCTTCAAAATAGTTATTAGGATCCTAGACAAAGAGAACCAATACACCATAATTCCACACAAGACCTATTTAATTAGTATCAACTTGCTACCAAGAGATAAATACTGAAAAGACCAATTACTGAGTCTCCTTTCAAAGTTCTCAATAATCCATCGCCAATCATTGACACAATATCTCAGGGGTTTTAACGAGTAACCAAGATATTTAGCCTTTTTCAATAGGATCCATTTTGTATGGGAGAATAGAACTCATGTCGATGATTAAATCCTCATTAATTTCATTACAGAGAAAGGAGGATTTCTCCAAAGTGATACTCATCCCTGAATCCAAACATAAAAGATTGAGTTCTAGCTTGTACGCCTGCCATTCCTCAAGTGTTCTGATCCCAAATAAAACCATGTCATCTACAAAGAGTAAATGTGTGATAGGTAGATAGGAAGAAAGATTGATACCTTTTATCTTTCCTTTATTATTTGCTTCCCCAATCAAGAGACTGAGTCTTTCGATCACCAGGAGGAAGGAGCGAAGAACTAGAGCTTTAATGAGATCCATTTTAAGAACTAGGGCTTCCAACTTCTTTAATTTGATGGTATGTAAAATTTCTTGAGAAATACCCATCACCTCTAGTATTTTCCTCTTGTTGAGAAAACTAAATTGTTCCCTTGAGATTACCTCGGCCAAAACAAGCTTCATCCTATTAGAGTTAATTTTAGTGATAACCTTATAGATAAGGTTACGCAGTGAGACCATACAAAATTCCACAAAGCACCTTGGCTTTTTACATTTTGGAATAAGAGTGAGGAAGGTGGAGTTTATAGAATGTAGAACCAAACCCTCTCGCCGAGACTGTTCAACAACAACAAGTAAATCTTCACCAACCAGCTCATAAAAAGATAGAAAAAATTCAAGTGTCTAGCCGTCTAGACCAGGACTCTTGGCCTTTTTGAAACTCTTCAAAGCCGACTCTAACTCCTCCATTGTGACCTCCATTCCCACGACTGTAACATCTTGAGGAGAGAAAAAAGTGGGAAAAATCTTAATGACCTTTCGCTGATCTAAGATAAGAGTGCTGCCATCCTCTTTGAAAAGGGAGTAGAAGTGATTTTCCACTAGTGATTTAAGCTCAACTTGATCACGAAAATTATTATCATCATCATCTGGTAGGTCTGAGATAGAATTAACATTTGAGTGATTTAATTTAAGTGTTGAGTGCCATTTCTTGCTCAATTTAACTAAAAATTTACCAATTATCATTTAGTTTATATAGATGTGCATACATTATCCCTAAGATTTAAACCTATAACTTTTAAGCCCTCTATATTCAATATTAATAATTTACAAAATATCCATTTTGTAAAGTTGTTACTATTTTATGGTGTGAATATAGATACTTTAATCATCAAATATATATTTTTAAAAATTATTTTTAACTTTGATATTACAAATTATATGCCATTATTAACATATATCTAATAATTATGTAATGTTATGAAAAGATTCTTTACTCATGTCTCGTAACTTGAAAAACAATGAGTTATTTTGTTTAGCTTGACCCTCTTAATTATATAATGTTGGAAATTGCACCCTTAACCAATATGCTAACACACAACCTTGGAAGTTCTAGAGTAGAAGTAATGTTTCACACTGTAAATGGAAATGTTATTACACCATAGATTATGTCCTTTGACCAATAGTTAGATTAGAGCTTTTGACTATATTTTTTTGGATATTTTTTTTAAAAATTCAGAGTAAGTTAAAGTTTACATGATTTGTATTTTTGAATAGAGTGAACTTAATTGGTTAATGAATTTAATTAATTAATTAATTTTATGGAAACAGAGTGAAATAAGCTAAATTAAAATTTTCATTATTGAAATTGTATTATCTTAAAATAATTTATTTATTTATTTTTATTAAAAATAAGTTTTTTTGGTTTGTTAAGAAATGTGGGTCACTCTGAGCAAGTGCATTTCTACTATTGGTTGAGAAACGACACATTTACCACCCTGCTTGGGCCACACCAATCCTTAACATGACTAGATTTTTGAGTGTCTCCTCCTAACTAGCTCACCCCTAAACGATTTGAACACTCGGATCACCTTTATTAAAAATAAGTTAAATAAATAATTTTTTTTTTCCACAGTTGGGGAGTAGGAAGAATGCTAAAAGGTTGTTGGATGCCTCCTTAGTCTTCAAGCAGACGAAGAAGAAAAAGAAGCTAAAAAAAATACAGAAGAGACAGATGGGAACGGTGAGAATGTTAGATTTTTATCATTCAAGCTAGTATTATCTTAGGATCTTTAACTGAGAGAATAACATGCACAACAATAAACACAAGAGACAAGAGACAAAGAATTTTCCTCAGGGAAACCATAAAGGAGAAAACCCCGCAACTTCCTTAGAGATAGAATGAGCACCAATGGCAGCAGTAAAACCCAAAAACATAAAGATGATCTCCACAACTTCTCTCTCTCTCTCTCTCTCTCTCACTTGAGAGAGATACTTCTCTCTCACTCATGCGCCCCAATGAGTGAGTGTGTGTGTGATAAATGGAGAGGCTCACTCTCTATTTATATTCTTTCGTTCACTTACTGTCCACTTTAACATGTCGGCCCCACTTAACAATTACTTACTAGAGACGACATCTCTAGGAGAGTCTAATAACCCTAGTGCCCCACAACTATGGGGAATTTTCCCTTCGATCAACAAGAAGGGTTAACCTTGACACAGTTGTGGGGACTATTTCCCCGAATTACAATGGAGGGTTAACCTCAATGACTTTACATGCCTTGTTTACATTATTGAATCTCCCGATTAGAACATAGGGGCATGACATGACTCAATTACATTATAAATACTTTCCGGAATAAACATCGAGGTACAATATACAAGTGAATACATTCCGAAGTTACAAATACATCAACACTCCCTCTTAACTATGAAGGTATTCTCTCGACACAATTTATCAGCACAAGTCTTCTTCTCTATATTAGCTAGATCATCATCAAGTCATCTTCATATTCAAGCCATCTTCATCTTCAATTCATCTTCACTGTCAAGTCATCTTCATCGTCGATTCATCTTCATAATCTTCATTGTCAAGTCATCTTCATCAAGTTAGGATCATCACTGGATCTGGATCATCACTGGATCATCGAGTCTAGATCATCACTTGATCTGGATTGTTACTACTGGATCATCACTTGATATGGATTGTCACTATTGGATCATCATCAAATCTGGATCATCACTTGATTTGGATTGTCACTGTTGGATCATCATAAAGTATGGATCATCACTTGATCTCGTATTCCACTACTAGATCATCATCAAGTCTAGATCATCACTTGATCTAGATCATTATCAAAGCTGGATCATCACTGAATCATCATCATCATTACTGCTTCTGCTATCTCAATCAAATGGTGCTATCTCTTCATTCTTCTCGTCATAGGAAGTTCTACAGAGCTAGCCCTTTTTCATGCTGGTTGTAGGCCTAGCCTTCATGTAGGTATTTAGCGCTTATATATGACCTAAGTCAGAATGGCCCACCCAGCTCTTACATCTGACCTCATCTTATTAGAAAGGAATGCCCAACACTCACATTTGACCTCACCTTGTGAGAAAGGCCCAGCACTCACATCTGACCATGTGTAAACACATTGCACCAGAATGACTCAGCACTTATATCCAACCATGTGCGAACACACTGCATTGGAAGGGATCTGCACTTACATCTGACCATGTTCGAAAACATTGCATCGAAAGGGATTTGCACTTACATCCAACCATGTTCAAAAACATCTCATCGGAAGGGCTCTGCACTTACATCTGACCATGTTCAAAAACACCACGTTGGAAGGGCTCTCAGTCCCAGACTGAGGATTCTTGGTAACTGACCAGTTTCCTCCAATCTCCCAAAGAATGGAAACAACCCTTATATCTAATCAACTGGGAACACATCCCTTAATCACATCAGAATGGCCCTGCACTTATATCTGATCATGTCAGACTACATCCCTCAGTCATATTAGAATGGCACTCAGTCCCAGACTGAGTATTCCTGGTAACTGACCAGGTGCCTCCATTCCAAGAATGGAATTCAACACTTATATATGATCATGTAGGAACCAATCCTATAGTCACATCAGAATGGCTCAGCACTCACATCTGACATGGAAGGAACCAATCCTCTCACCATGACAAAATGGCGCAGCCCTTACATCTGACCATGGAAGGAACCTATTCCTCTCACCATGTCAAAATGGCTCTAGGTCTCATCATTTCCCCTTGGAGGGAACCTTGATCTGGAGAACACCAAGATTCTCCTTGAAGTACTCGAACTTCGCTTTGGCCAATGGCTTTGTCAACACATCAGCTATCTATTCATCTGTCGCAACATACTGGAGCTTCACTGCTCCTCTCTCCCAAATAGCAAGTGGAAACATCTTTTTCCTCATCTGTACTCAGCTCCACATAGGATTCCATCCTGCCAAACCAAGAGATCACACTTGATCCCATATTGAAGTAGCACCTCGAAGTGCTCTTCCTATCAATGGCACTGCCTGCCCAATACAAATCCTCATAACCCTTCAGGTTAATCTTCTGATTCGCCTCATACTTGAGACCATAATCAACTGTACCCTTCAAGTACCTCACTGCATGCTTTGCAACCATCAGGTGAACATGTCTCAATGTGTTCACATCAAACCAAATATTTGGTCTCGTATTTGTCAGGTACATCAAGGAATAAATCATCTAACGATACATCATGGAATCAACTAACTTTGATGAAGCAACACTCAATAGCTTCAGGTTTGATGCCATAGGTGTGGTCATGGCCTTGCAGTCCATCATCCTGAACCTCTTTAGGATCTCTACTGCATACTTCCCTTGTCCACACCTCCATTCCTAGAACGTAGTGCATCATCCCCAAGTCATTCATCTCGAACTCGTCAATAAGTCTCCTTCTTGCAACTTTAATAAGTTCCTCTTTTCTGTCAGGAACAAGTCATCAACATATAACAAGAGCACACTCATCTTCCACCTTCAACCTTGAAGCAAAGGTTGGAATCATCTTTACTCTCAGTAAATCCTAGAGTCATCAGTAACCTGTTAATCTTGTCATACCATGTTGAACCTCAAGATCTTCTGTAGTCACTCCCTCTGAAGTGAAGCATCATTCTCCCTCTGTCTTTTGTACTCTATGCACTGAAACATTCTGTATCGGAGTGACAAGTAGCTTCCTCTGCTACTTATATTCGACGTATCCATCTAGGATCATTGGATACCAAGATCCTCTATCTTGAATTTTTTTCAAAAGTTCTTCTTGCACCCATCTGTGAGCTTGTCATCCTCTATAGACTTTGATCTTCAACCTTGTCGCAAAGGTTCAAATCTTCATCATGCTCCTCATGTATGTGTTATCCCATGGGTGTCTTCTGAGCTCGTACAAGTCCTTCTTTCATTTGCACACATGATTCTTCCTGTCATGTGTATTTCTAGTGGTTACAAATGTCTCTTCGTAGTCTATTCCTCGTGCTGCGAATATTTCCTTGTATCCCATGATGTTTCCATCTACTACATGATGGAACTATGAACTTCTCTTCAGGTCTCTATACTACATCCTAGACATCATTCTTCTTAAACTGGTACACTCCTTCCCTTTCTTCTTAGCTACTTCTTGGAAGGTTATTCATCAATGATGTCGCTCAATATTGTTACATAACTGCACTGTGTCTGAGATCTCTTCTTTGAAAGTATCATCATATTATTCTTCATCTTGGATTCTTTATTGAACTGTCGTCACTTGTTCTTCGGAACAAGTCTCATCCTTCTTTGCTTGTAGGTGATTGTACGCGATCTTTCCTACAAGTAAAATGCATTTGTATGGTTAGAAACATTTCATAAGGCATATTCATAATGGAAAATTCTTATGCATAAATATATGATCATGCAACAATTTTAGCCAATACAACATTCAACCATAACTTCGGAAACTTTCTAGATTCCTTCCATCTCTACCAGGACAACATTGAGATTGTGCACTAATCCAATATGTCAACAAAGAGCTTTCATTCTAGATAAGTAGCAATAGAGACTTGTATAGCACCATGAGCTACTTACTCATCACATGCATATTAGTAGTATATTGTCATTAATGCAAACATTCTATCATGCATAATACATCAACTGAATATAGACAAATTTCATAACAAAAAACAATATCATGAAATGACAATTGAATACTTATCTTTATTTGTTTCATGGGTAGACTCCTTGAGCCTTCAGCTTCATCATCTTCTTCATTCATGACTTCATCATTTCTTATCCAAATTCTCAAGATAGATAAGAGGTTCTTCAATAATTGAGTCCTTCATATTCCTCATCGCTTGAGGGATCTTCTTTTGATGGTGAGAGCTTGATCTTCAGTTGCTCCCATCTTCTCTTCTCTTATTATGAGTCGAGCTTCTTCTTCTTGTGTGTTCTTCCCAGAGTCTGCTGAAAGTAATCACTTCCTTCTAACACACATTCCTCAAATGAATGAATCCCATGATCCTGGGAGGCCATTCAAGGTGGCTATCACAACTTCTGCATTCTTCACTTCTTCTTCTACCACTTCAAGTTGTTCTGCATTCTAGATCTTCACATTCTTCAACTATTTTCTCAAAGCCATCTTCTGGTTTATGTTCTTCCCTTCAAATAGCTCGATCAAGGAATAAAAAAACTATTTAGGTGTCTTTAGGGAAGACACTTGTGGTACAAGTTGATCCATGAATGAATCAACAACGATCTTCTTGGCCTTGACCAAGTTCTTCTTGTGTAAGGATTTTAGCCTCATCTCCCTCTGGAATTGGAACCTATCTACTCATGTAGGTGTCCAATTCATTTTCTTTAGAGAGATCATATACTTCCATGCTCGGAAGTTGTCAACTTCACCAAGCTTATCATTAAGCTAATGTGATAGATCACTTTGAAATGAGAATCTCAAATGAAAATAGCAAAGGATTAGATCTTACCGATTTGAGGTGTCTGTCCTGGTTCTAGAGCTGGCTGATCTAGGGTTTGTCAGAGAAACCCTAATTTTCAAAACTTGGAATATTTCAGATCTGATTGGATAGAAAGATAGATATGTCAAAACCCCAATTTTTCACAAAAATTTAAAATTTTGAGATAACAAAAAATGCTAAAACCTGCGGTCTACTAACAGCTAATGGTTTGCAATAAAATAAATAGTCAAGTAATTAGTTTCACTAAATCTTAATTATATTAACTCAACAGTTCATTTTTTTGTAACAAGAATAAAGTCTTCTTGCGTAATGTTTTACTTCAGTTTACTGATGAGTCTTTTCATGTCAAGTAGGTGGAATCTAACTTTTGAATCCGGGGCTTACTTAGCAGTTGTGCTAACGCAGAAGATTACTAGTTCTTACAGGTTCACAGGTATGATCGAACGAGCACGTTTTAAAAATTCTTAAAGTATCCAACAGTATTTTATTTGCAATTAAAAAGCTTAGTAATTAAGATGCTAAACTCTAAACAGCTTCCGTGAGGTAAAACCATTTGGCTTCCTTAAATTTCTCTTGTAATAAGTTTAGAAGTAAGTAGTGACAGTAAGATATGTTTGCGACTCTAAGAATTAGAATCTCAGTTACAAAGTACTTCTACTTTAGTCTAAATAATTTGCAATGTTACAATGATTGTTTTTGTCAGTATTTATACATTAATGCATTATCTTATCTATGTAACAACTGTTCCACATTTTTGCTTCTACGAGATAACTTACAGTCTGTTAACCTTTTGACAGTATAAGTTCGATTGTGCAAACTAAAAACCATAATGCCTTCCTACATGAGATCATTGTTTGCCTACATTTTAATTTCATGTCGAACCATGAGGTTCTAATAATTTCTAGACTCAATAGGATCATTCCTATTCAATTTCTTAATTTTTCTATGATACTTTTCTTGAATTAAATTACTGTCTACAAACAGTTTATCTGAGATTGATGTTCTCGAAACAGGTTGACTTTCTAGTTATCTTGTTCAATTCTATAACTACTTTACTACCCAATTGACCTGGTGAATCTTTAGTAATTTCCAAGTTGATTCATAACCCAAAATCCATCAAAGTATTGTCGCTTTGAACTGTGTAACAGAATTTCATAATAGTGTTCTGACAATAAGTTTTGTACCACTTCAAAGTTCTGTTACCATTTGAGTTATTAGTTCATATAAGTCTTATAGACATGCATAATCTATTTGTTTGATAGAAATTTAGTCAATAATTAGTTCATGATCATAAACATATATAAATTAGAGTTTATAATCCTCCCAACTTATTGCATTATGCCATTCATAAAAATTATAACTTGTGAAGTCTTTGTATAAGAGATTTACCATGTATAAACTATAATCTTTGTACAAAAGAAAACTATAGTTGATCGATGATTAGCATGAATTCTCCCATAAAATATTTGATCTCTATCTATAATAAATACAATGTTTAGAGAAAACAAAAGCAACCATCCAAATCGTAATTGTGATGTTATGATATAATAACATAAGGTTACTGGTGAAATGAGTTTAATGCATAAACAAAATCGGGCTTTTACCAAGGTTTTAAAGTGTCACTACATACTAGGTTAACGTAATCATACATTCATATTCTATTACTAAACTAGAATAAGATAAGGTGCAAATGAATATCGATTTGCATGGCAATAATTAGGTCGATTATAAAGTTTACTCCTCGTTCCAATGATTTAATAATTGGATAACATTTTATGCAGGTACTATGGAAGATTGATCCATTGCATGGTTGATTTATGTGACCACGTGGTCGTCTCCTGACCAAGCATGGAGAATATAAAACACTACCGTAACCCTAACCCTTATCATTTCTTTTCCGCAGTTTGCGCTGGCCCTTGAGGCTATTCTACTTGGATTTCATAGCGGCCGTCGGTCCTTCTTTTCTCCAGTTGTCTTGAGTCTTGGTTCAGTGTTGCATTGTCTCCAGTGTGTGGTTCAAAATCCATTCTTAGTGGCTAGGGTTCACACTCTGTAAACTTGTGGAGATAATTGTTTCTCTTGACTTGCTATCCGTGAAATTATCCTTTTATCATCCTCGTGGCTTACGCTCTGCTCCAGTTTTCTTTGTTGTCCTCTTGGTTCACCATTGCACGAGGATTTGTCTTGTAGGATATTGAGTTTTTAGTTTTCGAAGCCTATAGGTGACAGTTCTTCCATGAGACTGTTTGTCGCATCCATTGATAGGTAAAGGTTTTTTTTCATTTTTAATTAACTTTGTAGTAGGTGTAATTCTTGTTACAAAGGCACATCGAATCTTAAGTTATTATTTACTGACAGTAGTCTTATGAACTCTTTGCAGGTACTCGCCATTACATACTTTCACGGTGAAGAAAATAAACAGTCAACCAACGAATGCAGTGGCTTGTGGTTTGTTTCGGGTAAGCCCCATGGTCCATGTGTTCGGTTTTCACCCTACTTGTATTAGGGTGGTCAATGGAATCACCCAGGGTTTTGGAAAAACCTTCCTCGTCTCGCCATGAGTTATGTTGTTTGTTTTTATAGGTTGTTGTTGTACCTAGAATCAAACCCTCGCTAGTTGATGGGTAGACTCGGTTTAACTGAGCATTGTAAATAGTTTGATGTTTGGATTTATGGCATGTTTAAAACAATAGCTCTTGTAAAGACAGTTCTGTCTTCAAACTTGTTTTGGTTTATCAGATGTTTATATTATACTCTGTGAAAAATTCAGGGTTTTTACCCTTCTTGATTGTAAGTCAAGTTTTTTTTTTGTACTCTGTTTAAAATACTCTGTAAGGGTTTATAAATTAAGGTTTTAAGATTAATGCTTACAGTCATAATTTAATTCTTGATTGTTTTTATTTAGAGTTATGAATTAGGGTTTATCTTGTGGAAACCCTCATTTTGAAATAGATTATTCCAGTTTATAATAATTACAGTCTTTTTATTTGTCCTTAAAGGACTGTGAGTAAATTATATTAACCTGTTTATTTAATGGTTACATAATTAAATAAATTTGGTTTATTACTTCAATGTTTTGCTAATTGTAATTGTAATAATTATAAGGGTTTTTAACCCTGTACTTCTCCTTCACAGGTACACCCTGTTTGTATAAAAAGAAACAGTTTCTTTATAAGTACATTTTATATATGTTGATAAAAAATGTATTTCATTTATGTGTATAATTTTCGCTGGTTCTTTTAATGATTAAGAAGAACTATTCTTATGGTTATCCTAGGTTACTAAAGTATATAAGAATATAGATAGATTATGCTCAGAAATATGAGCTAGGGTTTATCCTATTTAATTTTTATAATGATGAATTCTGTACTGCTCTTTTGTTAATTCAATTACTGTCACAAGTTTTCTTCAGTTTGTTTAAAAGAATTACTAATTTTTAAACAATACTGTTTATTGTTAATAATAATATTATTTGTATTAATAATAATATTATCTGTGAATAATTTATTCTCTTAAGTTTATTTTTACATAAATATATTAATAATAAAGATTGAGAACAGTCTATAATAGTTTAGTTTAATTGATAAGATTATTCCTGTAAGCTTGGTAAAAGAATTAAGAATTTTCATACCTGTCAACACTCCTTACATCTAATTTGTCTATAAGTGTGTAAGGACAGTTCTTTATTAATAACACTTTATGCATAGATTACTACTATCTTTTAGTTATTTTAACTCTAGAGAAAGAATACTGACGTAAGAGTTATTAAGTTCTTATTTATTATATTCCTTATCTTAAATTAGTTTATTTTTAGAAATTAATTAGGTTACCAATACTTACTTAGAGTTTAGATAGTTGTAGGTAAATTAGCTAATACTATTTGGAAAACAAATAAACTAATAGAATTATATTTACATCTTTACTTAACATAAATAATAAGCATTCAATTGATATTTCTATTTCTTCTATTTAAGTGTAGATATATAGTTTATAAAAGAAGGTACTGTGTAAAGAATGAATTATATACTTAAATATACTGCTATTAGTAAAATAATATGATCATGTTCTTTTTCTGGTATTCTTAGTACACAGTCTGATTCTAATAGTTCAACCCTACTAAACAGATTAATATTCTTTCTGGAAACAACTAGCTATTGAAAGAAAAGATTTTAGTACTCTGAAAAACATAAGTACCGTTATTCCTTTCAGATTCATATCATACTTCATTCATTTTAAACACACTACCTATGCTAGAGTACGATCTGGTTTACTCCAAATGGGGAAAAACACGGGTAGGATTATTTTTCATCAAAGGATAGATTCAACATTAAAACAACTAAGAGATTTCAAACTTAACAGTTCACAACATAACATATAAATCATTCATTATTTGTTCATACTCAGATGTAAACTTTAACACAGAAATTAAAAGATAGTAGAAGTTGTTTTTAAAGCTGGATGACAACAGTGTTGGGAGGCCATTCCTCCCTACCAACTCCTAGAGAGCACTCAAACAACGACTTCTCAGGACCGCTGAGCCTATTCCTGGTCTCCTTGGCTGGGACTAGGTGGAGA
Organism: Pseudotsuga menziesii; assembly: GCA_001517045.1. Lineage (NCBI taxonomy): Eukaryota > Viridiplantae > Streptophyta > Pinopsida > Pinales > Pinaceae > Pseudotsuga > Pseudotsuga menziesii. The sequence continues at coordinate 154,318 of LPNX010227084.1, read as the reverse complement.
AAACAACAAAGTACTAGTCTAGTGACTCAATACCAACTCTGCACACTGCAGTAAGATCTTTCAGTTGGAAAGTTGTACTAGATCACTTCCTGTAGTTTACCCCTCAAACACCTTCCACAAAAATTCCCTTCCTAATGAATTCCTTGAAGTGCATTCACCTGAATGATTCTTCTCCTGGAATGAGCAGCCTCAACTCTCTTCAATGGGATTTTTTATTAAGATTGCCTAGGTCTTTTTGGGTTAGTTGTCATTAATTGAGCCACCTGCTCTGATCCCACTTTCTTGGGGGATCATGACCCCAAATGTAGGGAGGTTTCCACCTACAACATTGGAAATGTTTGAGGATGCTGCTGCTTGTCTATTTTATCTCCACCTAGTATCCTCCACCAACTTGACCAATAACACTCTTTTTAACAGCTCTCCCAAGCTGTTGTCTCCACTTTTATTTATTTAAAATTAAAATATTCAGAATTACATTCAATATCCTTGACACTGCTGAGTCACCATTTACAACTTAGCATTAAATTTAACATAATGTCTTGGAATAAAATCAAAATAAGATAATATTATTTTGCAAAATTGGGGCATGTGACAAGATCTCTTCAAGGTGAGTTGTCCAATGTACTCCTTTTTTGAAAACAGTGGAGGGAAGCTCCTGGAACAGGAAGCCCTAGTTTTCCAATTTCTTCTACAAAAATGCATGATACTGTTTCTACGGTATCTCTGAAATTATTGCTCCTCTGTGTCTGAAAATTCACACTGAGGTAGCCTCACCTGTTGGGGAGTAGGAAGAATGATGAAAGATTGTTGGACTCCTCCTCAGTCTTCAAGCAGACATAGAAGAAAAAAAAGATAAAAAAATACAGAAGAGATGGACGGGAACGATGAGAATGTTATATTTTTATCATTCAAGCTAGCATTATATTAGGATATTTAACTGAGAAAATAACATGTACAACAATAAACACAAGAGACAAGAGACACAAAGAATTTTCCTTGGGGAAACCATAAAGGAGAAAACCCCACTACTTCCTCAAAGATAGAATGAGCACCAATGGTAGTAGTAAAACCAGAAAAACATAAAGATGATCTCCACAACTTCTCTCTCTCTCTCTCTCTCTCACTTGAGAGAGCTACTTCTCTCTCACTCATGTGCCCCAATGCATGAATGTGTGTGTGATACATAGAGAGGCTCACTCTCTATTTATATTCTTCCATTCACTTAATGTCCACTTTAACATGTTGACCCCACTTAACAATTACTTACTAGAGCCAACATCTATAGGAGAGTCTAATAACCATTAGTGCACCACAAATATGGGGACTTTTCCCTCCGATCAACAAGGAGGGTTAACCTTGACACAATTGTGGGGACTATTGCCTCGACTTACAATGGATGGTTAACCTCAATGACTTTACATGACTTGTTTACATTATTGAATCTCCTGATTGGAACATCGGGGCATGACATGACTCAATTACATTATAGATACTTTCTGGAATAAACATCGGGGTACATTATACAAGTAAATACATTCCGAATTTACAAATACATCAATAGAGAAATCGTACATATCTTTATTGCCAGACAACCTCTTTATGGATATTTTAGCGAGGCTGCTGTGTTCATCATTCTAGGCATCCATCAGTGTGTCTCACAAATGGTACAAAATTCTCACATTGAAGGAATATTATGACCTTCGCAATAAGACTCAGAGAATGGATAATATGCTCCACGTATTTTGCAGAGCAAGATCCATCTTCAAATGGGATGTTTATAATGTATGTCCTAGAGGCTTGCTGTTTCCTCCAACATTGAAAGATGTATTGTATTATTGTAGGGATGAAAATCCTATTTTGTATGCCCAATGTGCAGTTATGAATCACCAGATATTCATTCTAGGTTATTATTCTCACAAAATTACTGGCCGTAGTTGTACGATGGTTTTTGATACATGGAAAAAATCTCTTGTTAGTAAGGCACCCATGAGGAACCCTAGAAGGAACTTTTCCTTCTATGTTATTTCTGGTAGGATCTATGTTGCAGGAGGCTTTATGAGAAAAAGTCATGCTAGAAGGGAGGCCATCCTGCACATTCCCAAGTCTAATTTATGGAAAACTATTCCAAAAATGCCAACAAAGAGATCTGGCTGCTTGGGTGTTGCTGTGAATGGGATCTTTTATGTAATTAGAGGGTGTAGCTTTAATGGAAAGAGCAACTATTTCTCATATGTAGGAGGGTCGTATTTATATATGAACTCTATGGATTCATATTACCCTGAGACAAATACATGGTGTGAGACCAAGGAGATCCTGCCAGTTGTGGCTCCCGTGATTGCTTGTACAATGATGAGATCAAATATATATGTACTGTGTAATGATCTAGTTCAATTTTATTTCTTTGAATACGATACTGTTTATAACAACTCATGGAGTAGCGTTACCATTCCTTTCGTTCCTACCTTTAACATGAGTTTCTCTTGTGTTACAATGGGTGTTTGTGTTTACATTGTACACGTTCAAGCATGTGTCTCGGTGGTCTGTTTGAGACATCTAGAGTTATCAGGTTAGTGTTGATTTATGACACTCAAATGCAGGTTTGGTCCAGAGGACCTGAATTTCCTTTGCCGAGGAATGGTGCCATCTATGCGGGTGTGGAGTGTTAGTTTATTTACTCGATTGAGCATGATGTGTCATCAATGTCACCCTATGGAGAAGAGTTTCTAGATAGAAACTATGGAAGTTTTGAAACTTTTCAGTGTTTGTAGTAGACACTACACTTATGCCCAAAATTTTATTTTGTTGGAAAAATTCTCATGAGAAGAATTTCTAAATTGTGGATCCAGTTCAATTGTCTTTCTTTAAATACGATACTATTAACGATTCATGGAGTAGCGTTACCATTCCTTTCATTCCTACCTTTAACATGAGTTTCTCTTCTGTTACAATGGGTGTTTGTGTTTACATTGTACACGTTCAAGCATGTGTCAGTGGTTTGTTTGGGAGATCTAGAGTTATCAGGTTAGTGTTGATTTATGACACTCAAATGCAGGTTTGGTCCAGAGGACCTGAATTTCCTTTACCGGGGAATGGTGCCATCTGTGCGGTTGTGGAATTTTAGTTTATTTACTCGATTAAGAAGGATGTGTCAACAATGTCACCCTATGGAGAAGAGTTTCTGGATAGAAACTGTGGAAGTTTTGAAACTTTTTCAGTGTTTGTAGTAGACACTACACTTATGCCCAGAGTTTCATTTTGTTGGAAAAATTCTCATGATAAGAATTTATAAATTGTGCAAGTTTTGAAACTTTTCAATTTTTGTAGTAGACACTACACTTAGGCCTAGAATTTCATTTTGTTGGAAAAATTCTCATGTTTCATTTTGCAACAATTATTTTTTGAAAGAGACTTAGTAGCCTATACATGTAAGATGAAGCTTAGTAGTTGTTTTTTGGTATTCTTAAGGAACAAATTTCTTATTGAAAGTAGATGCTCTTCAACTCTTTAGATATATGATGCTTTAGGAAGATATCTATCATTCAATTCCTTTGAAATGCTTGGCAGTAAAAACAAGGTATGAACAAAACAAAATATATGGGTGAAATTAGTATTTTGAGTATTTGGCTGTTTACAAATATTTAATATTTTGAATTTATAAACAATGGGAATCTTCCTAGTCTTATGGTTAGAGGATGTTCTTTCATTCTATTATGGTATCATGACCGGATGAAAGGTGCCTCTAGATTTTTTCAACCCAAAAGGCATGACTCTATAGGAAAATGTGCTCCATGGGTTTAGGGAACATTGTCAGAAAGATATTCACAAGCTTTTTATCACTGTATGTTTTATTTCAATGTTTGAAGACTATATTTTATTGGGATATTATGTAAGGAATTTAGTTAAATGAATTGAAATTACAAGTTTTTAGGAAGACGATGAATCATTTAGAAAATCTGAGTCAAAAGAATTGAAATTACAAGTATTTAGGAATATGGTAAATCTTATTGTTAGAGCATGTTACTTCAATCTATTGTAGGATCATCCAATGTTTATGGAAATCTTAGTCACATAAATAAATTACAAGATTTTATGAATATTTTCAGTGGTAGGAAGAAGATTTAATAATGAGTTCAATTGTCATCCAATCCTTTTGGAAATCTTAGTCATACGAATTGAAATTACAAGTTTTTAGGAATATGTTCACTGATATAGAAATTACAAGCTTTTAGGAATATGTTCAATGACGAGAAAAAGACTTAAGAATGAGTTCAAGAATGAATATATGTTTAGTAATAGGAAAATATTTAAAATTTAGTTCAACAATTTTGAAGATGATAATTTTTTTCTAAAAAAACAGTTTTAAAATAATATTTGCAAATTTTACTTTGAAAATCTTTTCTCTCAAAATTTTTGGAGTAAAACAAAAATTGCACTATAAAGTTTAATGAAAATTCATATAGTTTGTTTTTCCATCTTAACAAAGTTTAAACACATTTTTTTAGAAAAAAAACAATCTATTAAGGAAAATCTATATTGTATACATTTTTATAAGAAATTTAAATGCATTTTTCTTTATAATTAAATTGATGTTTAAAATCTAGAAAACCAATTAATATTGTTCATCAAAAACACCCCAACAAATTCAAGACTATGATTAACCCCATTCAATTGAATCATTTATCCCTTTTCCAAAGGCTCACATGACATGCCAATGCCATTTTTAAATTGTATTTCATACACAACATTATTTGGATAATAGACCTTCCTCTACATTTAGTTCTTTGTGCACCTTCGAGAAATGGGAGAGTGGAAAGGATAGTTGACTTGTAACATGTGGATATTTCACTGAAACATCGTGTCACAACAAATATTACAAGTTTTATGGAGTTTCCATCAACCTTGTGACTTGTATCTATGCTCGATGATCTTTTAATTCCTATGCTCTACACAATATCATCCAGAAAAAGTAGATGAATGATAAATATAAATCTTTCTGCATGTACTCATTTTTTTCACTCTAGTTTCTTTTAAATGGTTAATTGTCTAATTAAAAAAAGGTAAAATAGAAGGGAGTCAAGAGGCATCCTTGTCTTAATATTGTTTTCTCCAATCTACAATATCAAATTAGAGGGATGTTAGATCATAATGTAAATCTCATTTAAATACATAAATCTATATGTCATAGATGTCCCTTACTGTAATTGAATAGGATTAGGATTTCCACCATGTTATGAGAATCTAAAGCATGTTAGGTTTTAGACTACTTAAGTGAATGATATCATACAAAATGACCAAAATTGATTGATATCATGGGACTCATATGTTGAGTGTCATTTCAATTGTAGGTAATTCTTTAGATTCTTTTTGAATTTGATTGTGAGTATGTTTTCTTGCTTAATTTACTTAGCAATTTAAAAATGATCAATTATATTATAAAGGTGTACATACTGTATCCCTAAATATTTAAACCTACAACTTGTAATCCTTCGATATTAATATTAATAATATACAAAGTATCCATTTTGTAAAGTTGTTTGTATTTTACAATGTGAATATAGATAATTAATCATCAAATATCTATTTTTAAAAATCATTTTTAACTTTGATATTACAAATTATATACCATTTTAAACATATATCTATTAATTATGTAATGTTATGAAAATACTCTTTACTTATATCTCGTAACTTGCAAAACAATAAATTATTTGTCTTAGTGTTGAGGCCTGGAAAATCGTAGGTAACAACAATTAGGGATTCTCCTCAATAAACGTTCCCAACTATCCCGTCACTATTTGGTATGGGGAATCCGTCTGGTTTACGGTTTGGCTACCGTAGGTCAAGTAACAAATTAAAAGGTTTTACCAGTACTGCCCGATACATCATATATATTTTTAGTTTTTTGCATTTAAGTTATGATGTGCAAGTGCCTAGCTAAAAATGCAAATTGATAGAGATAATGAGGAGTGTCACAATGTGATGCGCAGGTTCTTACCTCTCCTCTTAACTCTCTTGCATCTAAATCACACACAGCAAGAACTAAAAATAACTACAACTAACTAACCTATCCCCAGGGAGCAAAAAATTATCAGTGATCAATGAGTAATGTATTTCTGTGCATGTATTAAGAAAAAATACAGATAGTTGTTATTTATTTCAGAACACATGAACATTAATAGAAATATGAACAACAAGATAGCTTATTGTTTGTGACAACCTTCATTACTCACAGTGGAAATTTCATAGAATAAACTATAAGACATTCATAACATAAACATAAATGCAATGAGTTAGAACGATCTCATAGTTAATGGACATAAGTTGAAAATGAAATAGTTCACATTCAATTGATCCATACCAAAGCATTTGAAACATTCCACCAAACTTTCTCCAACATAAACTCTTAATTCTTTATTGCGAAAGGAAGTAGTTTTTCTTACAATATCTCTCAAAAATTGCTTGGGAAAGAAGTCCTTTCTACATATAAACTCTCAAATATTTATACAAAAAAGAAAAACCTTTGGGCTGCCCCAAATGACTTTTGGGGTTCCCCAACCTTTCGATCTCAAAATTTTTTCTTTTAGTAAGTGCTCATGATTTATACAATAAATTACATTTTAAAACAAAAATATTTTATACACTTTATGAAGATGGGCCCTCTTGGTCATTTATGAATTTTTTGCACGTCTGGGCCTCTGCTGCTATGCCTTCAAAATCGGAGGGTTCAAGAAAATAGATATTTATCTCATACTTAGCAGCCTGATTCTTAACCACTTCTATTCTTGTCGAACTCAGGCGCAACTGTTCTTCTAGTAAGTGGATACTTATTGCTGTGTGAGCCACTACATTCTTCAGAATCTGTTCATCTAGATCCTTGACTTGTTGGATCTCCCACTCCTCTTCCTGATACCTGTTCTGTAGATGTTCGATGAACAACTCATGTTCTAGTATCATATCCAATCTTTTTTTTCCTGCAGAAACCTAGCATCTATTGTATGTGACCAGCACTCTTCTGCAGTATTTCGCACATGCTCCTCTCATTTTCTTTACAGTTTTCTTAAATTCTTCTACAGTATTGATTGCAAACTCCAACAAATCATAATCCTACTTTAAACTCTGTCGATCTTTAGCTGGTAACTCCACAGGGGGTTCCTCATTTGTTTCTATCCACACTATCCTTCCTATTAGAATCTACAGAATCTCTTGAGATCTGTCCACAAAATAAGATGCGGTGTCCAAGATTTCTTCTAATCTACCATCCATCTATAAGATTTTACATCTTTCTTCCTCAATACACATTTATAGTTCGTGGATTCTTCTTCTTTGAGCTAGCACATGTTCCTTCAAAGGCTGGACATCTCTCTTATGTTCACTGACATCTTTTAGTGATATTGTTAATGAAGCAATATGTCCCTCCAAAACTGCTACCTGCATTTGATACTGTTTCTCTTTTTCTTCAGTGGCATCCTTCTATGATTCTAACTCCATGACCTTGTTTTGCAACTGGGTATTCTCTGCACTTAGAGTTTCGTAGGACACCTGGAGGTTATCTTTTTCAGATTTCAATACTTGATGCTCTAGCTGCAACCTTTGTAATTTTGCTAAGTTGTTTTGAGCATATTTTTTCCATTTTTCCTGCAGAAATTTCTAAAGCCTCTTTATTATGGAGTTCAGTATTTGAAGTCCTCACTTCATTATGCATGTCCTCAAATTTCCTCTTCAACTTATGGCCTTCATCTCTCTCTTTCTTTAGTGTCTCTTTTAATTGAGCTGTATTCTTTTTGGACTGCTCAATATCCGTCATCAACCTATCTACATTATCTTCAGTATCTTGGGTTAGTGCTACCCTATCTCTCACTGTCAATCTTGGATCTGCATATGTTCCATACACCACAGTATTATCAGTGATCATCTTTCCTGATTGTCCTCCTGTTTCAACCTTTTTCTCGGTTCTTTTGACAATCCTTTTCTTCTCTTTGTCATAAAAAATGGTGCTAAAATTAGGTATCTCCTCCCCCTCTTTTTGCATGAAAGGTATCAAATTCATTCTAGAAAACATAGCTTGCCCTTGAGTGCTGCCAGAAGTTGCAGCAGGCTCCCGGGGATCAGGATGATCTTGTCCATGCTCTTGATCTGTATGATCATGTTCCTCCTATGTATCTATCAGGTCAGTAGTTTGCTGATCTTTTTTAGATCCTGTTAATATCATACCCTCACTTTCATCTTTTCTTTTCTTTATCTATGCTTCTTCATTTATCTTTCTCTCCTCCTCTTCCTTCTTTATTGCTTCCTCTGCAACTCTCTTTCTTTCTTCTTCTTCATTCTTCAGCCAGCTTTCTACCTCTTGTGCTAGCCTTCTATCATCTTCTTCTCTCTTTATGGCTTCTTCTTCTTCAGCTATCTTAGTCTTCTGTATAGTTTTTCCTTTTCTGCCTACAACAACAATTTTCTATTTAAATCTCTTCTTTAAGGAAGTCATATTCTTTGCACTCCTGAAGGTTTCTTCATCTTTGTCCCAAAAATTAGTGTATTCGAAATGAACGTTTGCCTCTTTGCAGTGTTCTGCTACCTTATTCCAGGAGTCATTCCTGTGAAAGTTCATCTCATTAAAATGGAAGTGCTCTAGCTCTTGCACAAATTCTGCATTCTATTTTACCTTTGAATACTTATAACTCCCTAGCCAGAAAGGTATGGCAGGAAATGATTCCTTTTTATGCTCGAACAAAAACCTCTCCACACCATCAAGATATACCTGCCTAACTGCCTCTTTATGCAGCACATAATCAGTGGCATATGTGGGAAGTAAAGAAGGTGCCCTGGAGCCACCATATATTCTGATATACATTCCCTCCTCAGTTAAATAGTAATCTCCATATTCCTTAATGACCTTGAATTCCTATTCAGACATGCAGTTTCATTAGGTCAGGAAAATTAGAGTGTACAATGGCATGATGAAATGTTCACATATTTCTCTATAGTAGCCATGGTATTTGTGTGCCCAAAATAATTTATATGCAGTGTATACCGGGGTTTTGTCCCTATCCCAATTACACCTCAAGGTTGAAAAATATTGGGTACATAGTATACACTCAACTAGGATAGAGCTCATGTAAAACTCTAACTTCTTCTGTGACACTCCTCCCAAAGCTGAAGATATGCATGCTGAGAGGCTATTGGACACTATGTTTACCCAATTGAATATGGTTCCTTGAGTGGCCACATAAAAAATAATTGGTATCCATCCCAATTTGAATCTTTTTTCGTGAGCTATCCCAAAAATTCTATTCAGCATCAGTGCTATAAATCTATAAGGGGTCCGGAGAGTAGCTGTATCATATTCTCCTAATGGCCTGGTTCGAAAGTTCTTCCCTGGTATCATCATTCTCTTAACTGTTTCAACCAGGTCCAAATTTGTCTCTTTCAACTAGCTTTCAGTTAAGTAAATTTGAGCATGAGGTAGGTGATATGCCATTAAGACATAAGCAGGACTGTATGCAGTGTATCCCTACTTGGCAGTATTTTCCAGGATCATCGTATTTACATCTGCCCTAGGCAGAATCCATCCAATCACCTCTGAGCATGGGAACAACTTAGGTCTTGTGGCTACCTTCATAAGAGCCGATTTCTCGATATTTGCATAAATAGTCAGCTCTTCATATCCTGCATTAGTCACATTCTGATTTACAATCATCCTGTATATTTCACCCCATTTATAATCTGTCTCTACCTCGGTGGTAGATTTGGTATCTTCATACATGTATTCCACCTTGGTGATGATTTCAACCTTTGGTTCTCCCTCGACAATAGGATCCTTCTTCTTTTGTCTTTTAGACATATCTCCTTTGAAATAGTCACCATGTCATAAACACAGCATGTTCTTAGACCATTTGAGCTTTTAGTTATTGTTTTAGTAATGAAGAAAAAGTGTAACAACCTATTTACCCCTCCCATATGCATTCTCACAGATAAACTATACAGATTATTAATGCATAAAAGAAAATGACAAGGGAAAATAAATCGTCTTAGTCCACCGTCTGCAACTAAAAACGCAACCCTGATAGAAAACTCATCATTAATCCAAACTGCATTCAAAGTCATCTAAATCTTCAATAAAACATGAACTGCATTGTTGCTACTGCTAAACCTCAGACCACTAGATCCTATACTGATCCTCATCGTCAAAAACCCCAATTCGACTGAAAAATAAAAAAACCTCCATCGCACACGAAAATAGGGTAAAATCATATGAAAATTGAAACCCCCTCGGGATGGCCATAAACACCCACAAAAAATATGGTACAGACAACATAATGTTTGTCTGCACTGACTACCTAATCCTTCAGACCAGGAGAGAGCATCCATAATGGCTCAAAACACAGGCTCAAAAAACCCCTACCGCCAAAACTGTCAAACTAACTAATATGCCTCATGCCGCAAGGATAAAAAATTCATTTTAAACAGATGACTACACAACCTACGGGAAAGCCTAACCAGGGAAGACTGTGGTTCTCAAAATGACCAATGAAATCAAAAAGAAGAAACCATGGTTGGCCTATCTAGCAAAAATGTTATGTAGTCAGCGCGACGACCAAAGAACCTCCACGATAGCAAGCCGATCAAATGAAATTCGGACAGTTGGGCACAGTGGTGCAGCTCAATCAACAAGGACGGGAGCGGGTTTGTTTTTCAACCAAAGGTAATAATAAAAAATACTCAACCTATATATATATAGCCTTTGGTAAAAGACATCAACGGGAAAAACCTTCATCGACGGGAAAAAACCCTATCGACAGGCAAAAGCGCTAACCGTCAAGTGGATAGTTCACTAAGTAGCCATAATGGCGGGTGTCAAACAGACTATAATTTTCTCTGATCATAAAACCGTCGGTGATTGAAAACTCTAAGGTTAAAGGTCAGCAGAATCCAAATCTATCGGCACACTAAACTTCTAAACGTCGGGCGGATAGATCACTAGACAGCCGTAACGGTGGGTAGCAGTCAGACTACGGGTTCCGTAATAACGAAAAATCATCGGCGATTGGAAGCTCCAAGCACTATGCATCGACAATGTAAACCCCAACACTTCCGAAGTGTCGGCACTTCAAAGCTAAACTCTGTCGTAGTGTCGACGCTCTCGAACACTAAACACCGCCGATAGTTATGCATCGGAGATCGGAACCACTAAACATTGGGCAGATAGTCTAATCGACAGCCGCAACGACAGACTCACAAACAACTATGGTTCTATGTCGGCGATCGAAAGTTATAAGTGATAATGGGTCAAAAAATAAAATATGAATGTCTCCGCAGTGTCAGCAATGCAAAGGACAAGCCCTCCGAAACGGCGGCGTCATTAGAGAACTAAACCTCCAATCGCTTGTCAAAAAACATTTCGATAGCGAAAAGAAAAACAAAGTCATCGAAAATCGAAAGATTTGAGCAATAAAACCACAAGGTGATAAGGCCACAGATCTGTGAGAAAAAAGAGTTGTTCATCATTTCCCTTTCGAAACGTTGGTGGCATAGAGAACTAATGCCTTGACTCCAGGATAAATTAAAGAAATTAAACAAACCCGGGCTAGATAAAATCAAAAGGAGGGTCCAATTTTTTTTAGAAATTTGGGAAAAAGGTTGCAGGTGCAACGCTTAGCTTAACCCTCTTAATTATATACTGTTGGAAATTGCATCCTTAACCAATATGCTAACACACAACCTTTAGAGTGTAAGTAATATTTCACCCTGTAAGTGGATCCGTTATTACACCATAGATTAGGTCCTTTCACCAATAGTGAGATGAAAGCTTTTGACTATATCATTTTTGGAGTTTTTTTTTATTAAGAGTAAGTTAAAGTTAAAATGATTTGTATTTTTTCAACTAGTTTTGTGGGAATAGAGTGAATTTAATTAGTTAATTAATTTAATTAACTATTTTTTATGGGAATGAAGTGAATTGGTTTATAAGCTAAATCACAAGTGAGGGAAATATAATTCGTCAAAATAACCCTAGGGATCCCAGCTGGCCTAGGCTACACTAACCCTTTATATAACTGAATTTATTAAATCTAAGTTAAAATTTAAATGATTTTTATTTTTTCATCCCATTTTATAGAAATAGAGTGAACATAACTAGTTGCGTGAGAATGGAGTGAACTGATTCATAATTGAAATTATAATTTAAATTCCATTATATTAAAATATGAATTAATAAAAATTAATAAAAGAAAATCTCAAAATTAATATTTACTACAATATAATATGAATTAATAAAAGAAAATCTCAAGGGTTTTAGAGTTCCCTTGAAGTTTCTCTGTACATATAAAAGGACCCACTTCCTCAATGCATATTATGATATTCTAGATCAACATACTCTTCAGTTAGAACAATACATCAACACTCTTGTTCTCTTTTCCCTTAATATGCTTTAGTTTGAAATGGTAATCACTTAAGAAAGCCAACCATCTCACTTGCATGGCATTCAGATCCGGCTGTTCAAATAAATACTTCAGGCTCATATTGTCTGTCTTCAGAAGGAAGTTCCTTCCCATGAGGTAGTGCCTCTACATTTTCAAGGCGTGAATGATGGCTGCTAAATCAAGATCGTGTGTGGGGTAGTTATTCTCATGTTCTTTCAACTTTCACAATTCATAACAGATCGTATAATCATTTTGCAAGAGGAATTCTTCAAGTCCTTCCTTGATTGCATCCATGCAAAAAACAAAATCCCCATCCGGATTTGCAATTCGTAGTATCGGTGCGGTCGTCAAAAGCTGCTTAATATTTTGAAAACTTTCCTCGCACCTGGTCATCCATAAGAACTTATTTGTCTTCTTTTGCAAAGCAGCCATGGGACAAGCTATTCTTGAGAAGTTATCAATGAACTTCCAATAATATCCGGCTAATCCCAAAAAGGACCTAATGTCAGTGACACTAGAAGGGGTAGGCCAATATTTTGTGACTCTAATATTTTTTGAGTCCACAGCTATCTTTGTCTTGGAGATGATGTGACCCAAGTACTGTATCTGTGGTTTGTAAAAATCACATTTACTAAAATTAGCATAGAGCTAGTGTTCCCATAACACCCGTAGCACTATGAGAAGGTGTTCCTCATACTTCTCTTTACTCTTAGAGTAAACTAGGATGCCATCTATAAAGACCAAAACAAATTTATCCAGATATTTACTGAATATATTTTTCATCATACACAAAAAGTTCATGGGTGCATTAGTCAACCCAAACAACATTACTACAAAATCGTAGTGACTGTACCTTGTACGAAAGGCGGATTTGTGAATATCCTTGTCACGAATCGGTACCTAATGGTACCTGGATCACAGGTCGATCTTTGATATATTGGATCCTCCTACTTGATCGAACAAGTCATCGATCCTAGGGAGTGGGTATTGGTTCTTGATAGTCATTGTGTTAAGATAATGGTAGTCAATGCACATCCGCATCGTACCATCCTTCTTTTTCAAAAAAAGTATCGGTGCTCCCCAAGGGGACACACTTGGTCGGATATATCTTTTCTCTATCAATTCCTGCAATTTTATTTTGAGTTCCACCAAATCTAGTGCACTCATGCAGTAAGGGCTTTTGAATTCAGAACTGATCTTGGTGTTAGTTCTATGGAAAAGTCAAGGTCTCGTTTTGGACGTAATCCTGGGATATCCTCAGGAAATACATCCTTGAAATATACAAGAACTAGGAAGTCAGGCTATGTGCTATTCTCTCTCAGCCTCTATGTCCCGGATAGTTACTGCAAACAACTTGCAGCATTTCCTAATGCACTTCTTTGTTTGTAAGGAAGATATTTTCCTTACAAAAACTTTCTATGGTATGCCTCGAATCTTTATTTGATTCCCTTGGCTATCTCTACACAAGATTGACTTGTGTAAGAAATCGAGCATGACATGGTGTTGTTCCAACTAGTCCATGCCGATAAGTATATCATATGGTCCTAAAGGTAGGATGTTCAGGTTTACTTTCGTAGGAAAACCATTCAGGTTTACATCACAATCTTTAACTATTTCCAAAACCTTTCGTTTACTTTTCCCGTTTTACATACATAAACAATTTTAGGTGATACATATCTCCAGTAAGCACCAGGGTCAACTAGTATTGAAATAGGAGTGTTCAAGATATTACCTTCTATCTCAACCATGGTAGCCTGATGGTTTGCCTGTCGGCCATCCAAGGCTGCATAAATTCACGGTGTTCTTGCTATGTCCTCTACCATTGGTTCTTCTTGTAAGTTGTGCAAGACCCCATTGGTATTGTTCTTACAATCTTGGGCATAATGAGGCCTGCTACATTTCCAACATTTGATTTGTAGAGAGGTAGAATTGGCTCCCCCATTCACTTCTAGCTTGTTAGCATTTGGAGCTGGTATATATGCCTTTGTACCTGTTTTGTTGAAGTTCTTTCTTGCTGGAAAACTGTTGTTCTGATTTTTGTACGGTGGTGGGTTAAGACCTGGTTTGCAGTTGTCAGAGAAGTTCTTAGACCTATCTCTGTTTCTGTTGAAGTTATCTTTCCTTGGTTTCCAATGCTCATAGAAAATCCTAGCTTTGTGTAAGGTAGTGTCAAAGGTTTTAGGCATGTCAAATTCAATCCTTTCCTAGAAAGCTGGGAGGAAGGAATCCAAAAAACTGCTGTATTTTTACCTTCTCATCCTTGATGTAGGGTGCATAATGCAGCAGATCCAAAAATATGTTAATAAAAGCATCTATAGTCATGGATCCCATGTGTAACTCGTGAAACTCTTTCACTTTTCTATCAAAGAATATTTCCGACATGTATTTCTCTTGAAATATCTTGCGAAACTTACTCCACCATATTTATCTTAACTCATCTTTCTTGGTATGCTTCAAATCTCTCCACCATCTAGCTGCTTTTTCACTTAAGTTATAGATGGCTAGAGGAGCTTTCATATCACTATAATAGTTATGGACTCGAAAATATTTGCTCATACCCNAAATCTCTCCACCATCTAGCTGCTTTTTCACTTAAGTTATAGATGGCTAGAGGAGCTTTCATATCACTATAATAGTTATGGACTCGAAAATATTTGCTCATCCCCAACAGCCACTCCTCATCTTTCTCCCCTATGTGTAAGTCTTCTTCATAGGTTGGAGATTTTATTTTTCTAAACTTCCCCTGGAGATTGTTGTCATTTCTTGGTTTCTTTCTGCATGGAGAAAGAGAGTCATGGGTGATTCCATGAAGGTGGATAACACCTTCTGGCCAAATTTAGCAATGAAAACCTGATTTTTTACTCATGTGCTAGATAGAAGCCCTCGAAACGCATATATGCCATGTGAATTTCGACTTGGAGTAAAAAAACAAATTGTAGAATATTATGTTGGCTTCCCAATGATATTT